>JAVQJF010096782.1:0-16370 GCA_036023855.1 Gadopsis marmoratus | reverse complement strand
CTCCACAGTAACCTTCAGCTCGCTCGGTCGCAGGGTGGCGACGAGGGTGTTTGTTTTCAGGGATAACTTCATCATTAATTAAAGCCTCTTAATCTCTTAACTCCTTAGATTCTTTTTTTCATAGTAAAAGTAAGTAGTTATAGTGGCAACCCAAATAGAGTTGGGGTTTTTTTTCTGGCGACATCACTGATCATGCTAATTACACAGTCCTTCCTCTGTTCTTACCACCTTTGCAACACACATCACTTCCTGTGCTCCTGAGGACGAGCAACGAGACACTGAGTCCGAACAGCACATTTCATGAGAGACAGAAACAAAACAGTCAGTACACTATGTTTCTTATCAATTCAGTCCAAAGATGGTAAAAATTATTATTTTTTTAAATAATTGCATTAAGGTCTATAATTGACCGTCCTTTATTTCCTGTCAGAATGTTAAAATTGGCAGATTTTGTGTTCACGTTGACATGTTGTCTCTCTCGTGTTGGACTCTCTGAGAAGATGAGACCCAGAGCGTCTGATTTGTAATGGCTTTCAAACTCTCTGACCGTTGCCCCCGGGAAGCATGTCCTGGTGTCGCTGGACGTTTTAAACGCACGGGCATGACGGAAAACAAACGTCGGTGTCGATGAAAACGGAAATCATTTAAAGTTGGTGAAAGCTCTCGGCGCCCCTGGGAGCATGGGGGGGGGGGGGGGCACTATACAACAACAGCAGAGAGAAAGCTGCCATTCATGATGACTTTCAACAAAACCTCACAAACTGTCGCCTCCTGACAGCAACTAATCACTGCCCTCAGTGGTCACTTTAATATTGGCCCTATGCGTGCATAATCATACTCGTATTGGTCCATGTGTTAATTCAAGATCAAGTATTATTAAGTGTTGTTTTGTAAGCTTGATTAGATTTTCTCTCCTTGTATAATTACTCAGCTGCATTCCAGTGTAAGGCAGTTAAACATATTCAGTTTTAACCTTCATTGAGTATGTAAGTAAGCAATTTGCAATTTTTGGTGTTTCTCGTAAAGACACATTTTTGCTCTTGACAATTCATTTTTGACCTTGGAAACCAGCAGCTGTCAAAACGGTCTCCGCTCAAGGTTCCACTTACTCGCCGACCGTATCGCACGGCCTTCATCAGCAGATAAGGTTTGCTCAGCTGTAATGAAACTGTAGCTGTTCATTAATCTGAGCGCTTTAATCCCAATAATAACAATTAGGACAAGTGATTATTTTAATTTCACCATAACCAGCCTGCATTCCTCACTTGACATTATGAGCTGCCATGTTAACCTTTGGAGGGGGGGGTGGGATCAGCTGCTTCACATGTTTAGGGTGCTTTAAAATAAATGACAAAGTGAGTAATGAAGCACGGACATTATATAAAATATAACCAGATTTATGTTCGTACCTCTGCTACTTGAGAGCACTTTCAACATTTGCGGATCATATGATTTTCTATTTATTTATTGTGAACCGTATAAGATTTGGGTTTCAGTTACTTGAAATGTGTCCGCTGTGTCAAATAGAGTCCAGCGGCCACTAAATCCTACATGGAGAGTGAAGTGTGTGTATATGTGTGTGTGTGTGTGTGTGTGTGTGTGTGGGTGTGTGGGTGGGTGGGTGGGGGGGGTCTAGGCTGAACAGATAGGGTTACACAGTGAATCTGTGACTGAAGAGCTGGTGGACGGATTGCTATAAATTGCCTTGCCATGCTGACATGCAGCTCTCTTTGAGGTCTCCTTTTTACAGCATAAATGCTCGATCCGTCAACGCAGATGGTTCGCCCGTAGATAGAGCAGATCCCAGTTTAATCTCTCCCCAGGCACAACGCTCGCTGCATCAGATCCTGTGGACGGGAAAATGCCACTGAACCTTCTGGTACATGTTGAGAAGGTTGCTGTTCGTGTGTTCGCTGACTGAACATTGAACTAATAATATAAAATAATATTCTAAGTTTAACCTCAGTGGTCAAATCTGGGCCTCTTGTTGACGATGCCTATGTGTTTGGATTGAACATTTTTCTGCAATCCAATGCATACATCTGAATAATTAAAAGCCTTTGTAAAATCACATAGATTCTTTGAGCTGTAATCTAAATGATATGACTGTACTGTGATGAAACACAACAGTGTTGGGGTTAATATTATATCTTACCAAATGTATAAAAAATAAAATCAACATTTCATGGGTTGAAAATGGACATTTGAGGAATAGTTCAAGGAGAATTACGCTGAGGTACACGTAATGTAATATGGCTACCTTTTCAGAGAGCTAGTCTTCGTAACAATTGCTAAGGGCCTTCACCGGGCTTCTTAGCAGAACAACTCTGGTTCCTGCAGTACTCTATCGGCTGACGTTTGTTATAAACGCATCACCAGCTCATCTCCTGTAATCTGTAAAAGGAAACGCATTTCACATCACACATAATCAGTTTTCATGTACAAAAGCTTTTTTCTTTGTTGGTACTACCAGTAAGAGTTCAGGTGGAGTAATAAAAAAGTAAAGCTGAGGACTCGGGGAAGCTACATGCAAAAGAATTGTCCAATGGCCCTCTCGGCCCCAACTCATCCCCTCTACACACTGTGCCCTCCCCCCCCTAAATTTAGTTTGGGTATTTGGGGCAACCACTCCTACCCATTCTTCCCCCGATCCCCCACCCTTCCTCTCCACTGGCATTTTGGCTCAATTAATCTCTGTCAGGGACGGCGGGGTGATCCGTCCGGGCGCAGACATCTCATGGTGAGACGTGAATGTTCTGATAAGCCGTGAACACAGTCCGTTACACGTTAATGATCCCACCACGGAAACATGATGTATAAACCTGGCAAATATGCCCCAACAACCACACACAAACACACACACACACACACCTACACACAGATTTGCCTTTGTCCCACCCCTCATCCCTGTTTGGTAAACTATTAAAAATGTACATTTTGCAACTGGACTTGGCAGATAAACTACCGCTCTTGTTAGATAAAATGTTAATTTATCTAACAAGAGATTTGCTAAATATAATCCAAATATAATCAGCTTCGATGGCCAATGCTAACACTTCAGCATCCATTAGCAACGTGGAGTGACGGTAGAATTTGTGCTAACACATTAGCATGCAGTTGCTAATAAGAACAGTAACTTTAACACATTCTGGGCAGGTTTGTATTGGAGACTGGATTAAAATATATACAGTATGGTAATTATCATCCACTTTGAAATTGACCCTGTATCTATTAGAAGTGTGGCAGGTACTGAAAGATCATAGAGCCCATTGTGGTCTTGTTGTTTTTCTATAGTGATCATGAAATTATTATTTTAAGATACTCGCATCAAAAACTGTCTTGTCATGATCATTTGGTATTTTATGGTAATAATTATAAAAGCAGTCATAAAACATGTCTGAGGCGTGGTCATCGCGTTGAAATGATAATGCATCACTTTCCGCCTAATCCGTGTCCGTATTTATAGACAAAGAGAAATTAAGGCTCTTTTTGGAAATGATGGATGTGATTCAGAGTTGTCATCTTTCATTAATCTTATTCACACGCAAGTTTTATTTTTTTGTCAAAGCTTTTACAGAGCTTTCACACTCAAAGACAAACAAGGACAAAGCCAGGACGGGAGAGTGTATCTGGGTGTATGTGTTTCATACTGAGACACAGATCAATAGGGTGAGAGAATGTCAGGCAAAGCCAAACCTTTTTTTAAAAAAGCCACACAAATTGGCAAATGTGTAAAAAAAAAAAAAAAGGGAAAACCTGGACGGCTTTGATTCTTAAGACTGAAGGGAAAAAAAAAACGAAAAAAAAAAATGGCGGCTGCGTTTCTTTCTGCACCTGAAAAGTTACCATTCGGGAGATGCTAGAGTGATGAATGCCCAATTTATCATTTTTGACCCTTCTGGAAACTTTCTCCCTCATGCGTGTTGCACTAGCATGGGTTTTTGTGCACTGACTGGTGAGCAGTGACATGAGTTCTGTTCACTCACGGTACGTTCGCACCCTTCTTGCACTTTCATGAGGGTACAATATGTGTGTTTATGTGCATTGTGTATGCTTGTGTGTGTGTGTGTGTGTGTGTGTCTGGCCAGGCTGGGTTTGTTTGGCCAGCTGTTTGGAGGGAAAGCCTGATCCCATGCGACCTTGTGTTTCTCCAGCTGCTCTCGGATCAGAACAACCAACCCTCTCTGCCATGAGACCCGCAGGACAGGGCCGAACCCTGTTTACCCTGCTTTTTCTGGTCCTCTTTTTTTAGGATTATTATGGTCGGTAACAGTAGTGGTGTGGCTGGTGCAAAGAATTAAACCTTTTAGAGGAAAATTTGGAAACACAGAGGTAGACTCGTGACGGGTAAATGCTGCTCTAATCCTGCTTTATCTCTTATCTGTCCATTTTATTTAATGGATATCCGATGTGTCCTTCTACTAGCCAACCATATCACTCTCCATAAGTGACATAACTGAGTCGATCAGTGAGACAATGATTGGGATCGAAAAACAAAGCCTCCATTGATTTGACAATCCTCTGCAGGCTTTAGCAGTTAGATGGTTCTGTATTTCTCATTGTCATTTTAGTACATTTTAGTCAATAATGGCAGAATGCAAAGTTTGAGTAAAAATGGAAAATATGGCTGAAAGAAATCTTTTACTTTTACTTAATTACTTCAACAGTGGTGCAGATGGAGATGCCCATGAAACACTATTACAGTAACGCTTGTCCTGATTTATGACTACACACTTGTTCCAACTGTTTCCAAGTGTCCACAAGTGACTTCACCTTCAATGTAGAAAGCATTTGTTTCGGCTTAATTTTTGTGCATTTGTTAACAGAGAATTTTTAGAAATATGGAAAACGTCCACACAGGTATTGTAGAACAGACAGTGCTAACAATCAATTTCTGTCATTAGTACACAAAAAGAGTTAGTGGGACAGAAGTCAACACATGTGGCATTAGATGCTGGTTCTCCACTAACATTAGCACTAAATTAAACTAAAATATCACAATATAGTTAAAGTTAATTTCACATAATGTCCAGAGACCTAACAAAGCTACCGCCATCAAAGGTTAACCAAACGTGATGCCAAACTTGCACCTGTTTGACATTATTTGCTATTATTTATGCAATAAAAATACTGCGTGTCAGAAAAGATTCTTGTCTGTCTGAACTGGTGGATAACCTTCACTTGAGCAAATAATAAAGATGAAACTAAGCAGCGTTTGTCTCCCAACGATGCCGTGAGACGTCAGATAAGCAAGTAATACTTGCAGTGTGATAAACATCCTAAATGTTGTTTATCATCGTCCTCGAGGTGACGGAGTTACAGGAACTGAAGAGCAGAAACGGGATTCTCCAAAGGAGAGAATCAAGCCGAGACCACGGATCAGCGAGGTGGTGAAACCTGTCGGCTTCACACTCGCACACTCTCTCTCTCTCTCCCTCTCACATTCACACACACACACACACACACACACTCACACACACTCCCTGGCAGGGTGTACACACATTCCCGTACAGCATATAGACACACACATTCTTGTACACACAAAGCCTGTTGTAATGAGAACATTATCATACATCAGCCATGTCTCATGTTATTCACAGTAGGTATTTATAGTGTTGTTCACCACTAGTAAAGACTTTGATCTGTGTGTGTGTGTGTGTGTGTGTGTGTGTGTGTGTGTGTGTGTGTGGGCGCACCAATTAAAATGGCAGAAGAGCCATGACTGTCAACAGCCAGGTGCTGGATGTTGGGTGGAATTTGGTGCATGACCGTGAAGAACCTGGACGCTCGTCTTACAGGCCCGTGGATTCTCCAAACACACCGGTTTGTTCTGAAAAGAAGCTGAGGGCTCTGCTGAGGGTCACACGCACAGATGCATACATATTCAGAAAATCTATTTACATGTGTATTTGTTTCAGTAAATATATCTAGTTGAATAAAATGTGTTTTTCATGTATTTTTTAAAAATATTTTACATAGATTATTTAGTGATTACCGTGTGTGTTGAATCAATTCTTTATAATTGTGTTCGAAATTGATTTTATTGTACATTGAAACTATCATCACGTGTGTTAAATCACATTAAACACATAAGTTATGATTTATTCCTAGATTACTTAATTTTTTCATTCACCAGGGATAGTGTACATTTGTCCAAAATGAAAACATTAAGTTAATCACAGTCAGATCATGTGCTTTTTGTAAATGTGTGAGACAAATTATATCACATCCCCTGACAAAATTAAACAAGCTTATAGTGTAATATTATTACAAACGGTTTAATAGCATGTTACTTCATACCAAACATTAAGTAAAAATAGAAAAATAAACACAAAGTGTCAAACTATCCATAAATTATAATCAATCAGTATCTTTAAGAATCAACATATTTGCATGTGCTTTATAGGTTACATATATTTCACAGGAATTATTGGGAGTAATATTTTATACTACATCTTATACTATAATTAGGTAGATAAAGGTTTATTTCTTCTATGATGTAATTCATATTTCATATGCACACTGAAGTTAATAGACAGGTCATTTGTCAGACGGACAGACAGATAGGCAGCTAGTCCTCGACATTTCCAGTAATCCCTCGTCTGGTCCCGGCTCTTGTTTACAGATGTCTCTCTCTTTGCTGCTTTAAGTCGCTGATGTTTAAAAGTGTCCGGACTGCCTTTTCAGAGCTTTCAACTGCCACTGAGGCTTCCAGCTCAGCTGGTCGCACACGTCTGTCAGCACCGCTATTACCATCCCCTCTTTCTGTGTGTGTGCGTGGCTGGGCGGGGCTACCCGGGCCTGTGACCTTCACACTAACACTGAACATTATCCTCAACAGCCTTCCCACGTGCACTTATTCACACACACAAAAGTTAGCCAACTCGTATTCTCAGCCAGAGGCTATTGACCCTTTTTATATGGTTTTACATTGCTATCACATGTTGAAATCCTTGACTTCACTGTGTCTATATGCAGATTTCTAAGTTGCTAGCAAAGCTCCAGCGCAGCTTGCAGGTCATTGTTTGGAGCCACGCTAACTTCGAAGCTGTCTGGAGGTTTGCAGTCCAAAGATCACATAAAAAAGTTCAACCTGTTCTTAAAGGGACACGGTTATCACAGTTTGGTCAGACCACGAAGAAACTAAAACTCTGGATTTCATCCTCTGTGCTCTTTACAGGAGTCTTGATGGGATCACGAATCTACACTAGGTGCATTTTGGAGAAACAGATTAACTATATCAAGCAAACTATGTACATTATAAATAAATATTCATCTTTCTAAACATGGACAGAAGACAACAGAATGTTTCCGCTTTGATGAGAAACCCTCTGCGGGTGTCACGTGATCTTCTCTGGATGTTTTGTCAATGCATTATCTGTTGGTGGCGCTCCTTCCTTAGTATGCTGGTGACGAAAAGCAGACGCATTCTCATGTGGCAGAAATGTAATATAATCCCTCCCTCCATTGTTGCTAGCTGTTTTGTTTTGCGCTCTTACTTCCCAAAACATTGAAATTCTGGATGGAACACAAAAACATGCCGCCCTCTTATTGTGGCGATGCCATTGTACACGCGAACGTGTTTCCCCTCAAGGGAAAAGGGGTTTGCGCCGAAGTGCCACGGTGCTAAAGTGAAGAGGCTCAGTGGCCATGACAATGTGCTAATGCTACAATGGGTCTGTAACGAGTGAGATCCAGCGCTAATTTCCCTGTTCGACAGAAGGCCTCTGTGATCCATGGCTGTTAGCGCTTTGCTGCACTAGCAGGTGTGTGTGTGTGTGTGTGTGTGTGTGTGTGTTAGAGAGAGAGAGAGACCAGAGTTACTTTATGTGCCAGCTCAAAATGAGCAAAACAGGATTCTGAAGCATGCACATGTCGATGCATCTGCCTGTGTGCTAAAATGTGTGAGTTTGAATGAGCTTGCATTCAGTGCACGTATGTCATGCGAGCGATTGCTGAGGTAATGGCGTCTGCGGGCGGCCTGCTGGGGGTCACTGGCGCCGTGGGTCACAGAGCGGACATCTCCCAGCATACTCGGCGTGTGTCCTCGTCACAGGAAGTGCCAAGTGTTGCTGACCGCTCACAGAGAAAGCCCACGCTCAAGAGTGTGTAGCGCCGGTCACTCTGCTTGCCAAGACATACGTTCTTTTTTTTGTGGCACAACTCAGATTCTAGCGTGAAGCGCTGCAGTAGATAAACGCGACTCGTTTAACTCCTCCGGCGCAAAGAATGAAAGAAATCCTCAAACACAAATCAGAAATTCTCAATTATAAGTGGTTGAAACCGTAGTGATTTTATATTTCCATTTATTTATAAAATTATTGTGGCAAGATCGGGAATACAAGGAAGCAGGAGAGACATGCTGAGGGTATAATGTCGGTGCTAATCCAAATCTCAGCAGGATAAAGTGAAGTGAGACACTAACCTCGGAGTTCGAGGCCGGCTTGGAATTGGGAGGACGCTCACTTCGCGCTCGTGTTCCCGCCAGTCCGTTTCCTGCCGGGGGGGAAAAGCGCGCTAGAAATGTGCGCGGCCGTGATACTGCGAGGAACCTGGGATAAAAGTGTCCACCAAATGCCACGTGTGAGAAGAAGAGACATGTGAGGAGATGAAGAGGAGATGGAGCCACTCGGGTGTTGATGAGAGATTGGACGAGCGGCAGGAGTGCAGAGGGGGACGGAGAGGAGACGGGGAGAAGGGCAGGAGGACGGTGACAACTCTGACAGCCTCGGGCCTCGTCCGCTCCCTCAGCCTCTCAGATAAATATAAATGTGATGATTCGGTGTGCTGTCCTAGACCCGTCACTATAGTGTACCCTGCATTCTTCTGTGTCTGTATGTACACGACCGTCCTTTCCCTGTCGGGGGGCCCATGAGCTCGGAAATGTGAGCAGGTTATATCCCTTCAGACTAAAACAACGACACAGGAAAACATGTTGGCTGTGTGTAAATAAGGTCAAAGCAGGAGCTCTTTTGCTTCCCTGCATCTGGCTGAACGGCAAGAAAACGTGAAAAGTGTCCAGTTTAGTCGCACTCTGCTCAGTCGGACCTTCGCAGCCATGGACGAAAAATTGCATTTTCAAGGTTACACAGACCTTCCTGTGAAACGTTATAGAACAATAAACACACTTAACACTTTAGAAATTTCTTTAGCACTTTAGCAAACTCCTGTATGCTTTAAGAGGTTTTTGTCTCTAGCATCGTGTCAAAGGCTTCTCGTGATATTTATTGCAAAGGAACAGACCGATTTAGTTTACGCCACTCTACTCTAACTTAATATTTGCAAAAAATGTCTGCGTGTCTTAATCTCGTCTATTACATTATTTACAACGTGCTTTATCACAAATGCTGGGCTACCACTCCAAAAGGTGACTTTGTCACTATTTGTCCACTACTGTGTCTTGTTTCCTTTTTATGTTAAAGCCACTGAGCCATGATACCGCAATTGCAATATCTGACTCTCAGTGATGTTAAGGGGCAACAGTACTAAGATTTGCTTGAATACAAGTGAATTGAGGGGTAACGCACATGGATGTGACATTGTAGCACACCCACCCGACCCCCCAGATCACAACTGAGGCTCCATGTAGCTTTTTGCCATCCGCTCGCGTTGTTGAGAACGTCACTGGCACTTTTAATTTCAGTGTGAATTTGACCATAAACGCGCAGGAAGCCACAGGAAGTGACAGTCTCGTGGACTTTACTGGGATCTTGACTCTGCCCTCCTATGCCCCCCCTCCCTGCTGTCAAGTTGCACATAAATCAAGTGGTATAAAGTATACAGACAGACAGACACCCTGGGGTGCAGGGTGGCTTTAGTTTCTGTCTGTCAACCCTTCTGTCAGTTCTCTGTAGTTGCCTGCTTGTCATTTCTCACTCTGTCTGCCTTTTACTCCTCACATGGACACAAATGCTAAGTGGGTGTTTGAGTAGCTTTGCGTTAAGCGTCTCTTGAGGACTTGTGAAGCTACTGGCTGAAAGGCACACCTGCCTCCACTCCCGAGGTTCAAAAATACAGGGAGGTATTTCCGCGCTTGGTAACCATTTGTTGCGTGGTCCTTTTTGAATGTGTCTAGTGCTAACGCCATCTGTCCGTGCACGTTATCTCCCGCGCAGTCGCCTAGCAAGCTGAGATGGCAACGGACGAGACGGAGGAGGGCAAAGATTTAGCTTGGCGCAGGACAGAACAAGCTGATGAAGCGAGACACTTTGTATCTCTGGGGAGGCATCGCAGCTTTGCCTGCATCGAGTTCTGCCTCCTCGCTTGCTTCTCAAATTAGTGCCTTCAGTTGCTTTTGGATGCCACGCTTTCAGTTTCTCCTGTGCTGTAGGTGAAATAAGCACAACTATGGAACGCAGCTTACGTTTGGTAGATTATGATGTGAGCATTGCCATAAGAGGATTCGAAGATTATAGGAAATGGACACAACATTTCCTTTGGGGTGAAAGTTCGTTATTGACCTCGGAAATAGTAGTTTGACATAATGCTTTTGACTCTGGGTCTATTTGACTGATTTTTCCAGAGCTTTTAGTCATATCTCATGGTCTTCATCAGTGGATGGAGTTTGGTCAAGCTCCAACCACTGATCGCAGCTGTGAAAAACAGTTCTAGCTCAAGATTGAGCTGGTAAGTAAACCTAAAGTCAAGATTATTTTGCCAAACTTTGCAGAAGTCTCACTCAAGGAAAATAAATCTTAAATCTCGTCAGAGGTTGAGTTGTTGCAGGAAGACGAAAGGATCTTACTGAATAACAACACGGCCTGTCTCTGTGGGGATCCTTTCCATAATGCTGGACTAGTTCCAAAACCATTGGTAAATATTAGTCAGTTTCCCTTCAACGCACTTCATTAAATGTAGTCAGATGTAAAGGGAAAATGATTGGGTTCCACTTTCTGTGCAAAAGTACATTCCACAGTACAGCAGAGGGTTATGTGAGGCTTCAACAGTCTGTGAGCTAGAATTTTTAAGTAGTTTTAGTTCAAAATTCACTTTTTGTTTGACTGTGCTGCGGTGGAGAGACAGTAACACAAAGAGGGAATTCTGATCTAACTGTAACTTCAAGATAACTTTTAAGATGACCACTTGATTTGAAGAGATATTTCTGCAGCTGAACTTTAGAATGTATTTTTTTCTCTGTAGGAAGGGATCTGCTCAGGTGGGTATCAGACATCCAGTGGTGTCTCACTATCAACTCCACTGCAACACTAAGCGACGCCTCAGATGATGATGATGAGGAAACAATTGTTTGATGAAGCATATTTTTTGATTTAGACCAGTGGGGAATTAATTTCCATTTGCAGGTTCTTTCTGTCGTTCAATCCGATCGCGAAGCCTGATGGATGTAATCGGGCACCACAAACGCCAGCAAATCGATTTGCATGTATCTTAAAACGAATTGTCTCATTTTCACACTGCTATCAGATAACTGTGATCTGCCAGCGCCTTGCTACGGCTGGTGTGGTTTTGAAATTAGGCCACAGCTGTCCCAGAGAACCTTATCGTGCCTCCATATTCGGGTTTCTCGCAGAACGGGATACCCGTTCCATCCCTTGGGGGCTCAAGTCGGAATGGCTGGGACCATCTGACACCAGATCACCCGTGAGGAATTTGGGGAATGGTGCTGTCCCTCCGCCGTGCCCACCCCACGGGGGAGGTGTCATCTCTGAATTGTGTTTATTTGTTGGCACCCTGTTGTGAAAACCTTCCCATCAACTGCATGTTAATCTTGTCAGTAAACTACCCTATGATTTTTTTTTTTGTTGTAGTCTCTTTTCACACCTCCACCATTTGATACATTAATGAACTTCACCACTCCACTCCTCATGATCCCATCCTTTCTGTCTGGCATTTTTCTCTTCTTCTATTAACTTCTGTCTTCGTCGCTGCTTGCCATGCACTTGGGCCTTCCGAGTCCCAAATAAATACACATAAACACGTAGCCCAGCATGGGCTTGGTGACATGTGGTGGTGGCAGTGGACGGCACTAAAAAGGCTCCAGTGATGAAAAACCTCCCAGCCGTCCTGGGAAGCCATCTTCTGTTTCACAGCCGGCGAAATTTATGAGCTCAGCAGTCAGCATCTCCGCTCTCCTGCTGAGATGTAGAGATTTTCAGGGAATGACACGTAGAAAGAGAGAGGGGAGCGGAGCGAGGGCAGGAGATGGCGGTGTAGAGAAGCGGTAATTGGTGGAGGGAGGAGTGAGCGATAAGAGGAAAGAAATAAACGAGGATGTGTAGTTTGAGGGGCAGGAAAGTGAAGAGGGGGCTGTGTAAATGTGTTGCACATGCATTCACACTGTGAAAAACCCCATCGATGGATCACTTGGGTATTTCCTGTAGAGCAGACTAACCCGCCAAGGCAAGGCAAGTCCAGTCCACACCAGAGTTATGATTTTTCTTGTTTTCAAAGGGACAAAAATGTGTTTAATGAAAAGATGTGCTGGCTGGTGTGTGGAAAATTATCATACAACTGATGCCAGCGATTCAACGTTTCCCTTTCCCACATTTTTTATTTAAAAGTCAAATCAGCTCTATCATTTGGATCAATGACAAGCTTGAAAGTGTTATTTTATTATTATTATGAATTAGCATTTGCTAGACAGCTGCTAACCTATTAACTAAATAGATGAAGTTATATAATATTATGAATATGACAAACCAGAAACTAAAATATAAAGATTAATGTAACGTAAATTGCTTGTTCAAACATATGTAGCCAAACAAGGCCACAATACACAAGCAGTTGGGGCAATTCACTTACAATATGTTCAGTTCAATACCAAGAAATCTTTGTAATTTTAAACTGGTGAGTGTTGACAGTAAAAATAGCTAGTGCAATAATAAATAAATAATGTCAATGACCACACATTTGGCTTTCTGTTTAAAAAGCAAAGTTACATTTGCAAATGTGACTCAGTGTCTACTGTTTAACTTTCAATTGTTGTGACCTAAAATGACAACTTGTGAGATATATAGAATCTACAGTTTGCTAAACATGAGATTGTGAGTTTGTGAGTTACAAAGCCAGTTCTATGAGGTGCTCCGGAGTAACTGATGCAGTGGAAAAGATTGCATATTGGTAGGCAAACTACTGTATGACTGTCAGTCAGGGATCATCATTAATCTACATTTTGAATGCCTTGAAGCTCTCTAAATTCCACTAACAGAACGGTCAGTAAGCAGAGCATGCCCTCTACAACATCCTTGATCTCAACCACTGACACACCATTTAATGGAAACACTGCTTGCCACATAAGCGGAAATCATCTGAACCTTGTGTTTTTCCCATTTATTTGAAAGGCTTGAAGTCGCGTTTTGCCCAAGTCTGTCAGACAGCCGCCACATAATGCCTTCAAAGACGGATGGATTCACACAAAGTAGAGGATCCAAGCAACAGAAAAAAAGACCTCTACCATCCATCACCAAGTTTATTTACTTGGTGATGAGATCAATATTTTGTAGGAGAGCCTGGTGGAAAGTTGGATGTCCTGACTGAGTGTTGAGCCACATTGACAGCTCATGGAAAAAGTGTCGCTCAAGCAAATGGCTGAAGCTCAGCCAGGGCATGTGACTGACTGTATTTTGTGCCGGAGACGGACGAGGGTACTAAAAAAAGAGCTTCACAAGCAACGCATGAGCGTGTTATCTGTCAAATCAAAAACAACCTCCTCGCTTCATTACGTCAAAGCGAAACCCGCTCCTGCAGATGAGGGTTGCAGTGTCAAAAGGGGTCACTCTTATGCTAATTCAATCCCAGTCTTCTCTCAATCCTGCCACCTAAACGTCTAGCCTGACACAAGAATGCGTCAAGGAACATACGAGACAATCAAGCTATAGAGCAGCAAGCCGGAAGTGCACGGTTTGGGGATGAGGTGGGAGGCAGGCACGTGGTAACGAGGAGGTCAGAGGGCAAAAATAACAAGGACAGTGATCGTGGCCATAAGTTGTGCTGCAGACACATCAAGCTGTCCACGCACTCCTTAGGTCGAGTGTCAGCTGGTTCGGGAATGAAAACACTTAACCCCACCGTGGCTTAAAAGGTCATAACTCACAGTTCTCTTCGCTGACATGAGTTACTGCCTCTCGTTAGGACTGGACGTCCCCGTCTCTCGCCTTCTGCCTCTCCCTATCTCTTTCTCTCCCTTCCCTCCTCCCTCCCGTCTCATTTGTGCAACCAGTAGATGTATCCATTGCCGGTATCTCTGGGGCGCCGAACAAGATCCTCTTACCTAACCTACCAAAAATGTGCCACAAGTGTGCAGTGAGAGGAAGTGAAAGCAGCGGTGGTGTCACACGCACTTTATTTTTACAATTAGGACACACAACGCTCTCATGCGATATGGGCGGTTAATCTCCCAGGGCGCAAATTCATATTCTATTCAAACAGGGAATGAGGCAGATTCAGGACGAGGCCCCCCGCCGGTCGATGGCACGCTGCCCAGGAGACCCCCACCACCTCTACCACCGGCGGATAGTGGTCCTTAACCCTCTCAACACCCCATGCTGCCAGAATCCAGGAGCAGCCTCATCTCAAGCTGCTTAATTTCCAAGGCATTGATTTATCTGCGGCTAAACATAACCCTCAACACAGCAGTTACATTGTCGGCTCTTTTTGCTTTTTCAGCGAAGGCCAGGGATGAAATACCGAGGGCTTGAATCAACATGGACTTTCACTGGACTTTAACAGTAGTGTGATGAATGAAGGATTTATACAGCTTCATAGATTTCGTTTGACACGGTAATTTGGGGATATGAAATAAAACGTGCTGCCAAGGCGGTGTAATCGAACCGTGGGAGCCGCTGTGAGCACAGGCGAAGATTTATCACCAGTTCAGCAGCACGTTGGCCAGATAAAATGTTACTTGAGAGCAGTTAGAAACCCCTGCTGTAGGTGTTTCATAATGAACACGGGGACTCGGAGCGGCTGGGAGTGAGACAGTGAGGCGGAAAGAGGTTGATGGATAAAGATGTATGAAATGACAGAAATCCCTCAGCCGTTCTATCTAATGATCGCTCGCACATGCGGCGTCTCATATCTCTGCAGCAGCTGAAAAGCCCTCTCCCCTCTTCTCCCGCGGCTGATAAAACAAGTGCAGAGGGGAGAGGACTTCTCAACGAGATTTCATCTGTTTTTCTGTGCCTCCCTGACATCCGATCGGAACCGCAGCGGCGGCCTCTGGGGACGAGGCCTGGCTGTGTTTGCTCGGCGCTAAAAGAGGTTATCTGCAATTTAATGAAGGCGCTAAGCAGCGATCTGTCATTGTGGAGGAGGACGGGGAGGAAAGGAGCCGACGAGCGGGAGGAAGAGGGGAGGTTAGTTATGGTGCAGAAAAGGGAGCAGAGAGGTGGTGAAAAAGTCGGGATGTACTGGAGGAAGAGGAGGTGGGAGAACATGGGAGTGAGGGGGAGGAGAGGATGGGATTTTAGCAAACTCTTTGAATTTGAAAAAGTGATGCGATTCATCTCACTCTGACCACTGAGCAGCAGACTCTTGACGGACTGACATGCAAAATGAGGCTAGGTAACTGATGGAGGCAGCCAAAAGCATCGATAAGCTGCTTCTCTGTAGTTTGACAAAGAGAAGGCATATATATATATATATATATATATATACAGTATGACCGGAACTGTTGAGGAAGACCGTGAGAGAGCTTCCATGGTCAAGATTGAATTCTTACTTAAAAGTCATACCAACCCCATTGTGTAGCTTTGTCAGCTGCTGAACAGCTGAAGACGGATATGGCCTATAAAGTAACTGCCAGATTTTCTACTGTATATTGTTCTGTATAGAAAAACTGTGGACAGTCAGCCTTGTTAGAAAATCAAATCAGTTTTTCCTGGCTGCCTGCTGCAATAGTTAGGACGGCAGCGGAGATGCAAAGAGTCCGACCTGCTTGTCTTGGCAGCAGTGAGGCTGAAGCCCGGAGGCTAAAACCTGAACCTCAGAAAGTGTCAGAGAAGAGAGGGCTGATCGGAGATGAGAGGGAGCAGGTAGTATGAAAAGAAAACAAAAAGAGAGGGGGCACCAAAGACAAAGTGAGACGTAGTTTTATTGAGTTAATTCCATGAGTTAGACACCGGCTATGGCCAGAGGCGTCTGTTAGGGGCTGCAGGGGTGATGCCACGAGCTGCTTTCTTTATGGCCTGTGATCCCGGGCTGCAGGAGCGCCAGCTCAGAGCCATGAAAGAATAGACCACTTCAATTGAGTTATTGGACTGCAGCGCGAGAGAGGTTCTAACTTAATTAAACACTAATATGAAGCAGTCAGTGCCTCGCCCCTTTCTCTTCACGGGTGTGTGTGTGTGTGTGTGTGTGTGTGTGTGTGTGTGAGTCAGTCTGGCTGGAGGTGAAGTCTTTGACAGAGAAGTTTG
>JAVQJF010096753.1:0-12904 GCA_036023855.1 Gadopsis marmoratus | reverse complement strand
GGACACACCTGTCCCTCATCACGCCAACGAGGGAGTGACTCCCACCATGATGACAACAGGCATAAGAAGGACTGCCACGAAGAGATCGGGGCAGAGTAGTGGCGGAGAGGAGAGAGGAGAGAAAAGAGAAAAGAGAAAAGAGAAAAACGATTGCAAACGATTGCAAACCTTGACTGAGAACTTGATTAATTGATAGAAAGTAATAAAACGGCTTACAAGTTTAAAAACATTGACTTGTCTGTACTGTTTCCTGAGCGAAGGGCGCTGCCCTCAGCTGCAGACATCACAATAGTCATAAAGTCAAGATAAGTGATCAAGATCCATACTCACAGTCCCGTAATGTGCATATCTCCTATTACTGGACGCATAAAAGTAGAGGAATCTAGGTGGTCTAAGCACTTATCATTTTGCACATTTATAATTCATGCCCTATATATTCACAGCCAGACATTGTTCAAAGGGAGGAGGACACTGTCTCACAAAAAGCATATAGCCTCTAAATCTTTTACATACCATCGTGAGACTTGATGTTCCTATCAGCAGTCAGAGGAGGCTAATCCTATAAGTACCCTGCTAACTGTAAAGTTAGCACAGTGATCAGGGTAGCCGTGATGGCCACTGAACAAATATATAGTGCTGACTGACCACATGACATATTATCATCATCTTACAAAGTTGATATGGTGAATATGTTACCAAACAGTTGCGTATTTACACATTTAGCAGACACATTTCATTTGGCGTCATACTTCTGGACACCAGAATATTCACTTTTAGCTCCGTTTTTGGTCTCCCCCACCTCCTGAGAGAAATATAAGCTGCTAAATGCTCCACAGTGTTCACCAGCTAATCGACAACAGCTTGTCAGTCTGTTTTGGTGCTGGGCAGGTAGTGTACAACGGGATTAGCGAGGTTAACGGGAGCAGTGAG
Organism: Gadopsis marmoratus; assembly: GCA_036023855.1. Classification (NCBI taxonomy): domain Eukaryota; kingdom Metazoa; phylum Chordata; class Actinopteri; order Centrarchiformes; family Percichthyidae; genus Gadopsis; species Gadopsis marmoratus. The sequence continues at coordinate 11,974 of JAVQJF010096753.1, read as the reverse complement.
AGTGAACCAAGTCAGTAAAGGAGAGGCTGTAAAACCAAAACAATGACCTGAAGGACATTAAAATGCTCCCTAGAGCTGAGAGTTACCATAAAGGACTCCATGATATGAACAGATGCTGTACCTCTTTTATTTTTTTTCTTCTAGATGGTTTCTTTGGCACAGAAGAAGTCAAAGTCATTCATTTGTGAATCACATTGTGTGACTCAGTGGTTTTGCAAACAGAGGCACATGAGGCATTTTGTTGGCCATCTGCACCTTCATCAAGCTGGATAAACCCCACTGATACCCCCTGGCAGAGAGGAGATGGGCAGCAGGTGCAGTGTGACGTCCAGCTCTGGTGATCACTCTATGTAGGCCAGTAGGTTGGTCTATAGGGGTAGGAGACACCCAGGATCAGGTCACATGTCAGCAGACTTCTGCCCTGCTGAAGCGCGCTTGAGCAAGGCTTTGAATCCCTACCAGCTCCACAGATGCTGTGTGAGAAAAATTCCCCACAGATAATGAAGAATGACATTATTATCTTGTCTCTAATTTTTACAACATGCATCCTGCTACTGACTTAAGGGACATGCTGTAGCAGTCCAAACATATTTAAATGTGTCATGCAAACCAATTATATTAGCATCATAGTTCACAGTTTGGGTGAAAATAAAAACATGGAAGTGTTATATAACATCAAAGAGGGAAAAAGAAAAAACCTTAGCATTGGATCATGCTAGGTGGACACATATGCTCCCCTGGAAATAGAGCTCACTGTGGCTGGCAACCATATGGGGCAGATGCCACTGTACCTCTGATCAAAGTGTGAGTCTTTGTGTGTTTGTGTGTGTGTGCGTGTGTCCGTGTGTCCGTGTGTGCGAGTGAGTGAGAGAGAGCGAGGGAGAGAGAGAACCCCTGAGTAAATGAGTTCATCGCCTTTTCTTTATTGAGAAGGGATCCCAAGAGCATGTGTGTATACATGTTGAATAGGTAATTAGGCACGAAACACACACAGGGTGCTTATACAAATGCCTCTTTCACTGGTAACAGGCCAATATCAGTTTCATATAAGGCGTACTGATCACATTTAAAAACTGGAAGTTCCCAATAACAACACATTACATTTAATTATAAACGGTTACAGATCAGTTTAGTCTGATTTACCCAAAACTTAAATATCAAGGCTGTCACTGGCCTTTTAAAAATGTTGCTCTGCTGGCACACACACTCTTGACCATCATTTGAATTTTGAAGTTAGGATTTTTTGTTATGAAGCTTTTTTATAATCAGTCTCACAGACAACCATCGTCGTCTTGTGTGAGCCCCCTAACTTTATGGAGGTGCAAGACTAAATCGCGGTAGTGTACTCCTATTAGTACAATCCACCATAAAGAAAAACACTCACATGCCATTGTTTCCCCAAACCATCCTGGTCAGGCACCATCATGACTTACACCTGAATTGTTTCCCTTATTATATTTTGTTTCTGCATTGTATATGCATTGTATTGGTTTCCACATTGCTTGTGTCTTGCCCAATTCTTACCCTTATCTCACATGTAAAGCCGACTTGTTTTCTGCTCCACCAACCTTAAACCGTGCTGTCGGAGAGGTAAAGATGCGTTGATATATTGTCAATGTAAACTGATGTAGATCTGGACAATGCCTCTGTTGTCAGCGGATCACTTATAAGTATTTTAAGGGAGGGCATGAACACAAAATGCAGCCACTCATCGCATTTTAGGCAAATTTCAAACCTCCAAAGTTGGTCATGGTAAGCAACATCTTTCTTGTGCCCCTCCTATCATATGAAAACATTTTTGGTGGAATGTATACATCCCAGGTTCGGGTCATCTTTGTTCACTGTGCTGCACAGCACTCTCATATAGTCCAACATAGTGAAAATGTAACATTACAGCTTCCTAGGCCACCTGTTTCTGTCTACTTTCCCTCATTCATGCTATAATCCAAGTGCTTGTTTCTTATACTGGACTGTCGTCCCCTAAACCCCATTGCTGTTTACCCAGACTGCAAAGTTACTTAAATCTTAAAATGTCTTGCTTTCTGTGTCCTTTTAATTAACATATCCAATGTAATTATACTAGTCTGCTAACATCAGTTACATGTATTGTGATTACTTTGTGGTTAAGAAAATGCATGTACCTTATGCTTCTCACAATACATTATCAATAGAAGAAACAAGGAACTGACAAGTGTTCCCTTCCTCCCTCCACCATCCCCTTCCTCTTCCTCGTACTGTATCTATGTCCTCTAACACACAGGTTTGGTGTAACCAGTGATAATCCAGCCATTAAGAGGAACAACACGCCTTTATTCATCACTGTTAAGTTGCCTTCCAAATAAACTGGGGACATTTAACGGGGCTATTAGCTGTTAATTGACTGTTATTTCTCATTAGAATTGCTGCCAAAATAAATGCCTTGACTGATGGGCCATGACTACAGCTCAATAGATCCTCTTTATCCTTTCACTGTGCTGTTACGGAGTCAATCTTTGTGTGGGATACAACATGGCATTTGTGTGTGTGATGTGCAGGAATTTATGATTGTAAAAAGTAAATACATTACCTGATATTATATGGTGTTAAAGGTCTATGTGTGAGTGGCACTCATAGGACAGAGGGGCAGATGAGAGGATGGTCAGTCAGCAGCAATCACACACCCGGCCTTCGGTGGCCATTTGTGGGAGATTTGTGGTTTCTCCACCTGACCAAGCCAACCCCACACACCCTCCGCAACCCTGCATTCACCTTCCACAAGGATTGAAGGAGATTAAGTGTCTCAGTGGAACACCATGCCAAATTAAACATCTTCTCTCTATCTGTATCACTTCCCTCTGCCTTTCTCCAAGACTCCTTGAGGTCCTTTTCCCCTCCCTCCTCCCTCTCGCTCTCTGCGACCACTGATTGCTTTTTCTCTCTGCCACAAATCCCCTCCTTTAGCACAAACCTCTGCTTGTTTTGGTGGGGCTGCTACAGGTAAAGCAATGCAGGTCCACAACAGCCTGGGTTTATTAGCGAGGGCGAAAGCTGTGGGAGTGAGCCCCCTTATATAAAACTTAACCCTGGGCATGCCGTAGGAGTGTAGAAAATTGTATTTACTGTAGTTTGCGTTTAGTTTAGTTTAGTTCTATTTTTTCACTCCGTCATAAAATACAGAGGTGAAGACTGATAAAATGTGATGAAATTCTAAAAGGCTGTGCTGAACAAGTCCAATTACACAGCCAAGGCAATAAAAAACCTACTGTCTTGGCTCTCTGTCAATGTCACCTCATACACAGTTTGACCAATATAAGAACCCAGCATCTCTGGGAGAGAATAAGCACTGCTTGGAGGGAATAATTGGCCACCTCCTACTGTGAGATATCATCACATTTATCCACAGACAGATCATTGCAAACCCATTAATCAAACTCACTGCTGAGCGTGTGAGTGCATTTAATTGTGAATTTGCCTAATAACATAAACCCTAAATCCTCATCTGTCCACCCACAGAACTCCTGTGCTCTTGTGAAAGATGATCAATCACCAGGGAAGCTCCTGGTAGGATTTTAATTTCAAGGGAGAACCGAATGATCGATAAGCATCAGACCGAAGAGTTAGAGGAAGATGATCTTGACAAAGTGTCATGAAACCATCAACGCCTATGTGCTACATGCACTGACATGACAGCACTTTTGGAACTGAACTGAACTTCTGAATGGAACTGAACTGAACTTTACTTATAAAACACTATCCATTTTAGATTGCACATTTTCATTTGAAGCGGCTAGGGTTAAAATTTGACAAAGCCAATTCTCTTCTAAATGCAACTATTGCCGCTGAATGGCCACTAGGGCTGTTAGTTTGTATTTGAAAATTGAACATTCGAATGTGTAAAAGATTAAATATCTGATCTGTAATCATTGGTTCAAATTCAAATTTACATTGTATAAGCACATCAGGACTTTTGCCCTATCAGTAAATTAGGGTATTGTTATTCCTATCTCTTTATTAACGCAAAATGGAGAAAACTAGCGAGCCGGGCTGAACCGATAATCATGAGATACCATCTGATACAAACAAACCATCTGAGGAGTAATTCGATGCAGCAGTTTTTTCTCTCCTCATTGGGTAATGTGGGCACTGGGCAGATTCATTTTCCTGCAGCAGCATTTAATTACCAAAAGCATATATATTTTTTTATGATCTAGTCACACAGAACTTATCGGTGGAGGTTTCTAGTGGTCTAGACTAATAACTTGTGTGCAGACAGGAAGGTGATTCTTGGGAGATGAATCCAACCATCAGAGTGGAACAGCCTAACAGAGAAGGATAAAATGTTTTGATATTTATGCGATTCCTCTCTCATTCCCTGTCACAACAACTGCAACGTACTATCTACATAATGTTGCCATCATCAGATCTTGAATGGCTTTCAGCACTTAAACAACATTCACATTGGTTACAGAACAGTTCTGCTATTATATAATGGAGTTTAAATTGGTTTTGTGGCCCTTTCTGAACCCATAAAGGAGCATTTAAACCTTCAGTTCAAGTGAAATTATGAAATCACCAAAACATAGTTACCAGAAATTCTTATAACAGCAGCAATAAACAAGATGGAGTGCTTGGACTGTTGTTGTTCTGTGCTGTAACAAAACAGACATCATGGAGAAATGAATACATCCAGTCTCTCTATAGCCTTGGGTCTGCCAAGAAGACTGAATGCAACACATTACAAGCAAATAAACTGCCCTGGCAGGACCCCTAATGTATGTGTATGTCACAATACGCTTCGCTGCCCCCAGGAAACATGGGTATTAACATGGGTGTCAAGAAGGTTTCGACTCTGCCTCTCAAACACGTGCACACAAGCATATACACACACATGCAGGCAAATGTAGATATTCCTAGAGAGTGATGAGTCAATATAAGCCTACAGGCTTTCCTCCCACAGCTCTTACATGTTTTAACCAACAGATGGGGTTTACCTATATAGCAGTATAAAGGTAAACGCTTCTCAATTACCACCAATGTAGGATAGGAAGTTAAAATCCTAATGACTAGAAATACAGCTTTGGAACTTTACTCAACAGTATGTTGTACAGTTCACTCAAAACCATTGAATATCTATGTGAATTTAATATGTAATTTTAGCGGCTTTAATAAAACACCATTTCCCAGAAGCCCATGACCTCCATGGATTTAACATCACCAGTTCAACAGTAGAGGCCCGTCAAGGGGCGTGTTTGAGTGTCTGAGAATGGACTGCTTACATTTATAAAAGAGTAGTTTGACATTTTGGGTAATATGTTAATTCATACTGACTTCCTAGAGTCACTGTGAGGTTGCCAGGCAACCAGATAAGACTCCAGGAAGTCACTGCACCCAGCCAAGAAACCACTTCCAGCATGAATCCACAAGCCTTTAGTTTTTACAGTTCTGTGTTTGTATGGATCAAACAAACGAGACATGACTTCAGCTCTCTATTACAATAACTATCCTACTTCCGTGGGTGAGTGAAAGCTCTGCAAATTACAGTCATTGATCATCACAAATGCTGTTATACAAATTAGTAATACTTGCCAAAATGCATTGATTTTTGCTTTTGTCCCAAGCCTTATGAATTCCCAATTCTGCTAAAACTGATATTAATTTGATAAGATTTATTATTTTGAAAAACATACATTTGTAAATGTATGTGAGTGGGGTTCTTTGTGGTTTTTTATATCTACAGCACATCCATTGTATATCTAAAATGTTGGTTTAACTCACCCTCTGTTACGTCACTGGTACGGCTGATTAAAGGTTCTGCAAGCAACTAAAGCCGTTGCAGATATTAAATATGAATTTGTGAAGTGAGATAGTGTGTGTTTGTGTGTACCATGATGCGTGACTACCACGGAATAGAGTGTAGGTTCGTAACTGTACTCTCTGGAACTTTACCTAATCTCTGAAACACAAAAGAGGACAGAGGGGCAAGCTGTTACATTATTAAACACACACACGTCCATTGCCTCCACTGACACGTGTGTGCCATTTGTGCGCTTGTTTGTGTTTGCGACTTAGAAACATACCCACGAGGCTTAGAGCTCTGTGGTTTTAATACTGGCTCCCCTCCTTCCAGTTCTATATCTATAAGAATGTTCCTGCCACTGCAGACGGCTTCAAATTTGTCCCTTCACTTATCTCTCTCACACTGGAGACATACAGCATACAAACTCACATGAACCCACTTCTGTTTCTCACACACACACACAGGCCGCTCACAGTGCCAAACTCTCAGACTTATGACATCCTGCTCATAATTCACGAGTCCAAATAAGAGTACATGAAATAAAGGTGGTCCTAACTGGCCAATTTAGGAACAAATTCTAAAAGTAATGTGCTTTTCAGTCATGATTTTAAGAGCCTCTCTAAAAGCAGTTCTCCAATCACTGAAGCAGAAAAAAAAACATTTCCCCAAAGAAAGCGGAGGGCTGGCGAGGATAAAACAATAATTTACTATGACATATAAAATGTTACCCACACTTGCTGAGCAATAAATGTCTTAATCCATCACAATGCCTGTAACTGTTCGGCTCCGAGTTCACTTTTAAAATTATAACATCAATCCGGCAAACGGTGATGGTAAAAATGACCCTTCTTCCCTAAGTGTAGCCTGCATGTTGTATCTCATTTAAAGATTGACTGGCAGCGGTAATTACTGCAATAATAGCTTCTCCGCCAACCAGTTAAAAACACCTGCTACTAACAGATTTTTCTCAAAAGATTAGAGCTGCCTCTGCTTTCTCTAAAAATACTGCCCTGTGCATAGTTTCTTAGAGGAAACTCCTGACTCGAAGGAACCTTTCTGCTGCTGGTTCTGAGGAAGCAGGGAAGAAGTATATTTAGTGGTAAGATAAAACCTCAAGCACATAAAAAGGTTGTTTAGCTGTGGATGCTAAACAGGCTCAATGTCTCAGGGAGGTGTTTTTCAAGCTGGGGTGGGGATCATATCCCATGTTGTTTTGGGGGGGTAGAAAAATTCCTTTTCAAAAGCAATGGGTCTGTGTGCGTTCATATACAGTATATAAATATACATTTGTATGTATACACACGTTTGTTTTCATACGTGTATCCTTAAAAAATGCAAATATGAAAGTGGTTACATGCATAACAGCAATATGTCAGATGATGATTAAATTGCATATGTTTCCATTATGTATTCCATCATTTTAAATTTGTATGTGTGTGTATATAATAAATATGTGTATTTATGTGTGATATGATTGTATATATGTACCTATATTTTTCCTCTCTTTTTTGTAATAATAATTCAATAGAGAAATTCAATAAAATATTTTTCACACAACATGTACTGGGTCTGGTCCAGGTGCAGATTGAAGAAAAGCATATTTTCAATTATGGCTGTCAAAAACATTTTCCTATTTGATTGAAATTAACATAATGCAACAATCCATTTCTCACTGACCATCCAGACTTTGAAAGCTTTTCTTTGCGTTGGCTGTATGATGGCTATGAGCACTGAAGATAGCAGCTATTTCTGCCAAATCTGTGGCTCATAATTTCCTCCCACAGAAACACTGGGACTCGTGGACTGAATTCTAAAAGTGTTTATTTGCATATAATTTTCTAGTAATTGATTTTTATTGCTTCATCAAACTCATTAACGCGGCGCCACACGCCGACTCTCTGTACTGAGATTCTCCAACTGCTCCGATATTATTCTTTATATTTTGGACTCCTGTCTGTGCGTTGTTGCAATCTGATCATCTCTAAATCCCTGGTTTTATTCTCTCTGAATAAAACTACAATATCAAAGTTTCCTCCCAATATTGTTTATCATAGAACGCGAAACATCCACAGGGATTTGATTACAGCAAATTACATTCATAATTACACCAGGCATTTTAATGGTGGAGCTGATTAAGGAATATTACAGAGCACTGGGGGAATGTTGCTGATCACATGGACTGGATATGACAACCAGTCATGCAGATGTCTGCTAATACATTCTTCAAAAGATGCAACTGTTCACAGGAGATATTTTGTTATTATGACAAAAATACATAAAATCAAGAAAATGCTTTGATCAGATTGAAATTCAATATGAATGAAATAGAATTTAGAGAAATGAAATCACAAGTACATATACACACAGAGACACAGATGGACAATTTCTTTCAGTTTGACCCCAAATCTTTGAATCTATCTAAATCCTGAGCAGTCGTACCTATGAGGCTACCTGAAATTGTAAAAACAACAGGTCCACGATGGACCACCCACTCTCCTTTTAAAAATAAAAAGTCTTTGGCATTTAAAATCTAGTCTGTGTGCATTTATTATGCCCATCCAAGCCTACGCACACATTCCCACACGCTCTCACTCTGCCACATTTTGCAGCACTTTAACCTGCGGCTGAGAAGCCCCTCATACATTATTCTGTGTCCATTCTCCGTGCCTGTTCGCTGGAACACTGAACTCCAATAGCAGCCAGGAGCTCGCCCAGCTCTCCACGGTGGCAGCTTCACCCCACCCAATCCACTGCAGCCAACTGAAGGGCACAGGCTGCAGCCCAAAAGACAAACACAACTGGTTTTTAGAGCAGTAAGTAAGCTTGGGGCAGCATGCTAAATAACCTCGAGGACATGCCCAAAGCCAACTGAGGAGCCAGTTTCATTTTGTCAGCTCACTGAAGCTGAATGAATGCATTCATTTGAAAAGTATTCTGCTTTTATGAAGATATAAATTGTTTCAGTCCTTAGGATAGTATTTGAAAGCCCCTTATTTCCCTCTTTGCTAATATTTCTACTGAAAGATGTAGTCATTTTTTCCCCCTGTGTTCATTTAAGTGTGTATATGTGTCAGTGTGAGTGTGTGTATCAGTGTTTGTGCTTGAGTCTAAGTTGTATTTTGATTAATCTATGAAGTGAGTGAAAACAATGGAAGGAAATTGTGAGCTGAAGTAGATTATTACAATTCACTTTCTTTGGCACACACTGAAAAATAACCCAATTATTTTCCAAGGTTACTACTGGCATTCACTCCCTTTTTAATCAAAGCCCCAGAGTGAAGCCAGCCCAGCCCGATATAAACCTAGAGCAGCACCGAGATACACTATCAGGAAGAGCGAGGCAGGAGCTAAATAATTCAAAGTCTTCTAATGAAAGGCAAATCTTGATTTACAGTTGTCTAGGATATTCATACTTTGCATAAACTTCCTTGACATTTGGTTGTATTTAATATGCACGTTGTCTTTCTCTTGTTTGCTCCAGCATGCAGACATTTTAATAGCCTGTGTAGTCAATGGCTGAAAATGTATCCATTTTGCCTACTTTGGTATTGAAGAATAAAAATTTCCATTCCTGTATATCAATAAAAACCTAATATACAGCTAATGCCAATTTGGCAGTGGCCTATAGGCTACTTACCAGTGATATCAATTTGGAGAATATAGCTTCTCACTGTTTTGATATATTCGCAAATATTAAGTTAAAATATTTGGCAGTCATACTGTAAAATGGCTGAATGCCCATCCAGTTAAGAAAAATGATTTGATCATAGGCTGCTTACTGTTGCAGACTAAGGCCTCTCATCTGAGTGTACCAAGACGTCTATGGTACCACCCAAACAGGCTTCCATGAATACCCAAAGAAGTCAGACTTTTTGTACACACAACAACAACATATCTACCTCTTCCATATACAGTTCGGGTTAGGATGAGGGCTTTTCTAAGTCTTTTCCTGTGTGAATAATAGGGCAGCCTGATTTCAGCACCACAGACAGAGGTCAACCAAGGCCAGGTGGCACAACTCACCTGTCAAACTATGAGGAAGAAGCTCATTAGTGTTCTTCAACAAAGGTTTGCTAGATTTCCTTGTGTCTTGTTGGGTATGGAAGACAGGTGGGAGCTTCTTATCAGTAAATGTTAGATATAATATGTTAAATAGAAATAAAACAAAATGTTGGGATGTAAGGAGACATTTTGATTTGGTTGTTATTTCATTAAGTATGCCAGCAATAAAACACTTGTAAAATCTATTAAGCTTGCACGGTTGTGTGCGTGCGTGTGCGTGTGTGTGTGTGTGTGTGTGTGTGTGTGTGTGTGTGTGTGTGTGTGTGTGTATGTGTGTGTGTGTGTGTGTGTGTGAATGTGTGTTTGTGCTCTTGTTTAGGGAGACAAGCCAAGGACTGCCTGAGAACCTCCTACGTTAACTCAGAGTGACACTAATTAATGGCTGCTCTAATAGCTCCTTCTGCAAAAACACTTGGACAGTAAACAAGCTTTCAAGGTGAAACGATGACACTAATGTAATTTTACTGAGCAGGGTGCACAAAGACAGCCCCATGATGTCCGAACATTAAGAAACACTGTACCTGTCATTCCAGATACTGTCTCCATCTGGTTAAGTATGTTCTCCATTTGCATCAAAGACCCTTTGCTCCTTCAGCATAATAAAATGAACCTGAACCACAATGCAGCTAATGTCATTTGGGAACAGATTGCGTCAGGCCCTGGTTCTTCATTATACCGAGAGAGGTTCCCTGTATTGGGTCTGACCCAAGTCACTTGTGTCAAGCAAAGAAGAAAAACAAACACTTAATAAGCCTTAACTGAACCTTGGAGAGTCTCGTCTCTGTGTGCGAGAGAGAAAGAATGTGTCATAATGAAAAGAGGGCATTCGTGTTAGTGTATTTGCTCTGTCACATGCATGGGGACATTAACTGTGTACAGCAGGACATTAGGCTGTATAATGATCATTACTTTATCTCCTACACTGTGGCTCAAGCAGCTCCTCTAAAGCCAATGAGAATGGGCCCAAATGCAAAGCAAACAAGGCTTCATGGAGGTACAGCGAGCTCTGGAGTAGAGGCGACCAGCACTACTTTTACCTCACTACTTTTACTTTTACCGTCTCAGAAGCGGAGATGTGTGGTGTTTCTAGAACAAGACATACAGCCTGTATGAATCCATCAGGCCACTTATTTCAGCTTTTAGAGAGTCATTTGCCACCCACACATGCACATAAATGCATGTTTTACATAAGCCCACGTTGAGGCGTTAAAACAAAGGCACATTTGCACACTCATGCTCGCAAGAGCACAAAGACACCTGTCAGTTATCAGCTAATGATGGAAATCAGAGAGCGATTCCTCTATGTTGTCAGTTTTAAGACATTCAACTGCAAAGTACTTTGTGAAATCTGCTTCTTAAAATAATCACAATTAAAGGAACACTTTTTAAGCAGAGTATAGCATCAAGTCAGTTAAACTTCTGGGATACAGTTACTCTAGGAGAGCTGGATAGGGCCGTAGAAGGTCCTTAACCCAGCAGCAGGACCGGTATCTGCCCATTTGTGCAAGGAGGAACAGGATGAGCACTGCCGGAGCCCTGCAAAATGACCTCCAGCAGGCCACTGGTGTGAATGTCTCTGACCAAACAATCAGAAACAGACTTCATGAGGGTGGCCTGAGGGCCCGACGTCCTCTGGTGGGCCCGACGTCCTCTGGTGGGCCCTGTGCTCACTGCCCGGCACCGTGGAGCTCAATCGGCATTTGCCATAGAACACCAGAATTGGCAAGTTCGCCACTGGCGCTCTGTGCTTTTCACAGATGAGAGCAGCTTCACCCTGAGCACATGTGGCAGACGTGAAAAGGTCTGGAGAAGCCGTGGAGAACGTTATGCTGCCTGTAACATCGTTCAGCATGACCGGTTTGGTGGTGGGTCAGTGATGGTCTGGGGAGGCATATCCATGGAGGGACGCACAGACCTCTACAGGCGAGACAACGGCACCCTGACTGCCATTAGGTATCGGGATGAAATCCTTGGACCCACTGTCAGACCCTACACTGGTGCAGTGGGTCCTGGGTTCCTCCTGGTGCAGGACAATGTCCGACCTCATGTGGCGAGAGTATGGAGGCAGTTCCTGGAGGATGAAGGAATTGATACCATTGACTGGCCCCCACGCACACCTGACCTAAATCCAATAGA
>JAVQJF010096749.1:0-29927 GCA_036023855.1 Gadopsis marmoratus | reverse complement strand
GTTTGCTAACTACCCTATGATTTCAGTCAGGATGGCAGGTTTATTTACCATTCAATAAAACATTTGAAGAGTTTGAGGTCTCATCAAACTCAATGTTTACAAAAATAGATAGTAGTCTTATTCAAACTCTTACTGAAAAGTGCCAAAGAAAACAACTGAATCTAATCAAACCTAGACTCAAACCTGTACCCAGTTCCACCGATGGTCTGTTGCACAGTATCTGATGTGGGATTCTGAGATACCTGCTCTCTACCAACGGTTGTTCACTTAGCATTTGTATAAGACCTCGTGTGGGGAAGCAATCCCCACACGAGACCCTTGATGCTATACTTCAGTGTATTACCATGTAGGATATTGCAAGAAAATGTTTGTGTAGATTATAAACATATCATAATCATATGACTGAAATACATATAATTCAACAGTGGAAAATCAGAACAAGATGTAAAAGATGTTTCACTCCTTAGTGAAGGTGTAGTGTTATTCAAACTGAAACGTGCCAAAGGAAACAGTGAATAAACGAATCAATTCTATACTCAAACGTCAATGTTACTATATACGTATAATTCAACAGTGCAAAGTCAGAACATGTTATAAAACTATTTTTTCCTCTTTTTTGCCTAAACAATTCTTTACCCCTCATTTATCTATTTATAACATCAGTCTCCTGTTTCCCTTGGCAAACATTCTAGCAAATTCATCCATGTCTAAGCTATTTGTGATGTTTCATGGCCCAAAATCACCAAGTTCCTCTTCCTTTCATGCGACACGGTGCGACGAAAGGGGGTTAGAGCTCTTGCCGGTGTGGAGAAGGAACTCTGACATGATGCGATGATCGATTAATATGATCACCTGCTGTGCGATCATATTAAGTAGGTCAAATTGAGCTTCAATAGTGGCACTTGTCTCCTTCGGACTGACAGAAACCTTCTCGCAAAACCACCGTAAGGGGAATTGTGTGACTTTGTAGGCGGGCTGTAGGCTGCCCACCCAATCAGAGCGCAAGTTCGAACCAGTACCGAAATGTATGCATTCTGTGACATAAAAAAAAAAAATCTGAGTTTTTGATTGGGTGGGCAAGACGTTCGTTTGGGTGGGCACAGCCCACCCTTGCCCCTTGCTAGAGCCGGCCTTGGTGTGCCTCCTGGCAACTGCCGAAATCTACCATTTGTTGGCAATCACTGACTTAAACATTGTACCTGAAAGTGTTCATGTTTTGGTCAACTACACTTGACATGACTGCTGATTTTCTACAGCACGCCATGCCAATGTTGATGATTCAAGCAATCAGCTGAGGAGCTCCGGGATTGCGTTTTAGTGAGGAAACCAACATTCGCTTCCTGATTGGGTCTTATCAGCCTTTTCCCTCTTGTTCCCTCTTGTACCTTTATAAAATGGAGTCAAACATAAAGAGTCTGCCTCAGTTTGAGCAATTGTTCATCTATTTGCATCTTGTATTAGAGCCCAATTGATAAATCAATACTGGGCCTGGGTCTGTGCATGTTTCCATTAGTCTCTATCATCCGCAAATATCTGTTCCCGTTGCTATGCAGGTGACACACAGTTCACAGGCGCATTCACACAACCTTGCAAATTGCATTTCAGAAATTAGTGACTGGATCGTTCAAAACACTGAGATTTTGGTTTTCGGAGAACAGGCCAAAACAGAATGTAATATTCCAGGCTCGTGCACATTCTCTCGACACTCTGTAAACACGATACGGAGTTAAAATGCCAATGCACACATTCTGAACAACGCTAAACCACTACAACTACAATGCAGCGTTCACACAATTTCTCTTATATGGTAATTATAAAAAATGTTTTGCCACTCTTGTTTACACGTGTCTCAGTCACTGGTCACAGGCCAACTGGTAGGAAACTCTGCATCCAGGTTCCTCATTAACACAAAAACTTTGGGTCAATGTGAGTCAAACTCCAGCCTCATCTCACAACAATAATGTATATTTGAGAAAAGGCCAAACAAAAAATGAATGGCATGAATGTATGGTATACATGATTTGCAGTTAATTAGCTAATGCAAGCAGACACGTTTGGAATGCCCTTCAACTGAATTTATTCACTGATGAAACCACAAGGAACAGCACTGCATCAAAAGAGACGGTAACAATAGGAAACATTCATCTGCTTTCTTTGTTTGCAAACACAGAACAGTGATTGGACTCAATTCATGTCAATGTAATTAAATGCAGCTGCTGCAGTGGGCTAAAGAGAAAGGATGGTATTTATGCAGAACATTGTTCAACTAAAAAGACACAAGTAAAATAAGCATCTCTCTTAAAGCCATTTCATCTCTTATTCAGTTATCATCACAAAGCAGGCAACTGCTCCAGGGCCCCAGACACTGAGGGGCCCCCAAGGCCCCCAAGGCCCCCAAGGCCCCCGCTTTGCTTTGTGGCAATTATTATGTGGATTGATTCATTGAAAATGTGTTTGGTAATATGCACAACTAAATTACAATATGAATGGAAATGGTAAGGGCCGTAAAGCTACTCCTTAAGTTTTCCTAATCTTCTCTGCTCTGACACCCCCTCTTGAGTGAATATGAATATGGTGAATACAATAAGTGTCAGTAGCATTACGGTACTTCTACAGTAACGAGAAAATGACACTTCATTTTGCATAATTATGAAATGAGATGATTTGTTTAACTTTAGGACTCCGTAATTGGCACGGCTCTCCTCTGAGCTGTCCATTTCACAAAAACGTCATTGTACAGAGCAAAAATTTCACTTCACAGACCAAAGGACAGTCATCCTTTCAGCTTTTATAGATTCAACATTATTACACTTTGGTTCAACTCATTGTTTCCTAATCTGAAGGTGCTCTCAGTGGCCACCTCCCCTCTCAGACTGTGAATACAGAACATGTGTCGTCCGGTGTATTAACGTGAGCTGTCTAGTGTGTCTCAGAGTCCAAACTTGATCTGAGGTGTCACTGTGGCTCACGACCAGGGGACGGGGATTTGACCTGGCCTTTCGACTTGTAACAGGAGGATTGGGTTCAAGTGAGAATCACTCACTGACTGCAAACTAAACTCTGTATGCTGCCTGACTCTCTCTGGAGACTCTCATGTGGAAAGGAACAGCTATGGACTCTATCTGAGAAGGACCTCCTTAGTTGATGGGGGATGGAATGCCATCACAATAATGATTGTGATGGCAATAATGATTGTGACTGCTTTTTGTCTGTTGTTCCTGCTGCAAATAAACAGATTTCCAGCTATTTTCTATCTAGATTTAAGCTCTGTGATTTTCAGGATTTCAATGGAACATTTCATCTTTGGACGTGCTCCTTCTTTTCACGTCATAGCCTGAGTCAGACTTCACTATGTATACCAAACTTGAGAGATGCTGTGTACCTAAGATTTTTACTTCTATATGTGCTAAACTGGTGATCATAAGCCCGTCAATCTTTGTAAGGTTCTATGTCGATTGCATGCTATTCAGTTGAAAGGCAGTTTGTTGATTTTTACCAAATAGAATTAAATGCTCTCCTGCAGACATATTGCACCTGTATTTGCTATGGTGTTAAATCACCATAGTTCACAGGGATCACGTCTTGTTTCACACAATCCATCGAAAAATCCCATGTAGGCTTTTATTGTGATGCAGCTACAGCTGCTATGTTAGCTATTAACTGTACACAACAAGACATGGTATATGGTATATATTTTGTATATATTTTCCCAGTGGATCAGTTGTGAATTTTGGAGGGAGGAATGTTCAAAGAAGAACGGTGTAATGGTGTTTTTTGCTAAACATTTGATTTAGCGTAAAAGTAAATATTTGTTAGCTTTTGGAATGGGAAGTGTCCAAATTAAAGATAATTATTTTTCTCTGTCTGTACACGTTGGCATTAGGTTCTATTCGCAGATGACACGCAACTCTATATCTCCACATTTTCTGAGCCACACTCATTTGTGCATTTTGTAAACGAGTGATTCAGGGACTCAACCTTCTGCAGTTAAATAGAGGACTGAACGGATTTTGGATATTGATGAACAGGCCTAAACTGAGTGCACATGTCATATTTTTGTATTTAATGTGCTTTATAAATAAAGTGCATTATTATTATGTGAGTTGAATTCCAGTGCCATGCCCTCTACCTTGGCGAGGTGTGTCCTGTGCCGATGGTCCAGCGTCACGTCCCCCCTGAAGACCGGTGAGGACACCTCGGACTGGGAGCTGCTGGGGTTGTGAGCGACCTGCTGGCGAGGAGGGGAGAAGGTGCTGTAGAGAGCCAGGGAGCCATGAGACGGTGAGGTGGGGATGGAGTGTGCCACAGTGTGTTCCGATATGTTGCCCATGGTCTTTGTGTTGGGCAGCGTGCCATAATGACCCACAGCTGGAAGCACAACAACAGGAAGAGAACAGAAGGGCCCAGTGCAGTCAGAAGCTTACCCAACATTTTCTGGGAGGGTCAAGAAATTGGAGATATATTCCAAAATAGAGAAGCCAGCCACTTGAAAAAAATTGTGACACGGGATATTATATTATGATAGAGCAAAATGTACTTTTGTTTACTCAGTGCATATAGTTTAACATTAGGCCTCTAATTTGAGTTTTACAAAAACTTCATAGGTCATAGAACCTCGGGATTGTTGCAGAATTTGTAGTCAACACTGAAAAGACAGATGTTGTGTCTTCACATCAGAGAAGACACAACATCTGTCTCTGTGGAAGGGACAACTCAAGATGGGGAATAGAGAGATGCAATTTGGTGGTAAAAATGCACTTTGCTTGTCATATTTTCATTTTAATGAGTTGTTTAAAATACAGTTTTGAGTACCCAATACAGGAATGTGAAGAGACTTGCCCTGACAACATCAAACACAATCATATTGTTGTGAAGCTACTGACTGGGATAAAAAAAGAGAGATCACGGGTAAACGGGCTTTTACTATATGGACGAGAAAATTGTCCCGAATAGGACTGATTTGCTTACTGAACTGGAGATGGACATTTCCATTAAAAAAATGTTGGCATCTAGTTATACAGACACTAAAACTCTACAACGTGAACTGGTTGTATTATATTGGGTTATGTTAGTGTCTCTCTTCAGGACGGGGTTAACCCACCAGGGATAAATGAGCTGTGGGCCCCACTTTTCCTGCTTGATAATCCAGCAGCCCCGCCTGCTTGTCCCACTGACTTTACCCTGAGATGATGTGACACATAGAGAAATTGTTGGCTTTGGGAAGGTGTTACAAAAATGTAACCTTTTAAAATCCACAACTCAAAGACCAATCATTGACCTGGTTTTGGTGTCCTGTGAGTTCAATTGCAAAGAAGGTATAATATTGATAAGAAATACAAATGACATGTGGTGTCATTTGTATTTGTATTTGTGAAATGACACAGCATATTTGCTGAAAATGCCAGAGGGTCAGTTGGTGTCTGGACCAATGATAAGCTAGTATGGCAAAAAAACAAACTACCCTGCCATTGCTCTTACTGTAGGACAGGAAGTAGTATTATGTCTGTCTGTGGTATCTGTACCTGTCGGCTGAGCCAGACTATGCCTGGAGAAGGCCTGCCTCTGCTGCCACTCATACAGCTGCCACATGGTGTCGTCCCTCATTGACCGCCTCTTCTCCGCCGTGGTGACGGTGCTGGTGGAGGCAGGACGGAGGGCCCGGTCATAAACGGAGCCCGCCACGCTGCAGATGCTGTCGGGCCTCATCATGCTGTTGCGGGGCAGCGTACGATAGCCCTCTGGGTAGCGGGGCACAATCTGGGGACGGTGGCTGGGCATGTTCCTGGGTAAGGTCTGATAGGACGTAACACTGCGAGAGAAGACAGACAAACGGATGAGAAATGTGTACTCACTAATCACCACAAGGCTCTTTTCTGTTCCTCCCATACAGAGAGGTCAGAGGTTAGTCTGTGTTCACTCATCAGGGAGGACAAAAAAGGCAATTTAGCCCGTTTTATATGCTTTTTGTTTGTGACATGAATTCATGAACCAGTGAGAACCTCTTGTATCTGATAGTATTGATCTGATTGCCAAACTACATCAAGGGCCCTATGTTTATCATGCAAGTGCAACGACAAGTGGCTGTCTCCAAGCTCTCCTGCAATTTTGGTTCATGTATGCGCAGCAGTGCAATGGGCTGGGTGAAGTGAAATATAGATCGGAGGGTGTGGTGATAAATAAACACTCTCAGTCAGTCACATCACTGGTGTCATTGCCCTGAAACAGCTGAGCCAAACAATCAAAGCCTAACAATTAAAGGAAAGCCATTCAGGTGATCGCATCAATGGGACTCTGTTTCAGTCATAACTCTCCTGTATGTCATCTTGCAAATGTTTATGTCATATCTTAGCGTGTGTCTTAGTAAACGAACCGTTGAGTTTTAAAAAGAAAAGTTGGAAGGGAGGCTGTGATGCACAGGCTGAATGAGATCCTGTAATCTCTCACATCCACAGGCATAAAACGGGGTCATACCTGACCAGCCGATGAGTGTAGAGGTGTGTGGTTACCTTGTCGAAGCCTTGTGTCATTTGCACCTGATTTAATGAAGGTTAACATAGTGGACAGCAGTCTGTAATGGAATTGTGCTCTGACGCTGTGTGTCCTGTGCCTTGGCAGCAGAGCGACGCTGAGCCAGAAACAGAAGTGGTTCTAACATATCCATTCTCCGCACAAAGTCTAAGACAAAATACGAACAACTTGCTTTAAGCTGCTTCATCTGAATGAACCTTCTACCTATGTAATCTGCGCTGGACACCGAAATACCACACAGACGGGCAAAGCAAATTTCAACATCAGGAAAATACCAAACTGTCAGAGTGCTACATGTCACTGCGAAAATAGGGCCCCAAGAGATACAGTGCATTGTCAAAAAGTCTGAAGACAAACTAATATAAGAGCGCAAGCAAACTTGGTAGCTTTCCACATCATCAGGTGTTGCATGTTGAAGCTTCTTATGAATGTACGACAATAGACGCTTCCACAAATAATGGCTTGTCTGGACAGAAAGCATCTCCAGGGAAAATCCAGGGTTTTGGTATTGAATTAAGACAGACTTGAGAAAGATAAGAACCTATCCTTTAACCCCATCTGCTTCCACAAACAAACAGGAACTGAACAGGAAAAAAATCCAAAAACCTAAAGGAATCTTCAGTTGTGTAAGAACACGATGCGTCAAGATTTTTAATTCCACCCTCTACTTTTCCACCTACATTTTTTGCATGGTGTTATTAGTTAACCCTTATTGTCATGGGAAGTGTTTTGTTAGCGCACCAGAATGCACTAGTAATCAGAATGGGAATGCTCAAGGGCAATGCAAACCAAGCACAAGACTTAGTTTCTGAATCACAAAAATATAAAGCGACCAATAATAAGAAATTCTGGAACGACGTTCCCGTGACAGGAG
The DNA here is from genome assembly GCA_036023855.1 of Gadopsis marmoratus. NCBI lineage: Eukaryota > Metazoa > Chordata > Actinopteri > Centrarchiformes > Percichthyidae > Gadopsis > Gadopsis marmoratus. The sequence continues at coordinate 22,525 of JAVQJF010096749.1, read as the reverse complement.
CCAAGATGTTTTCTTCTTTCATTATACAGGAAGGCAGCAGCACGAATCAACTGAACTTTGTAGAAACTAATAAATGTGCAAATAACTGAATACACGAATGTGTGAGTCATTCTTTAGTGACTCACGAATCTTGCAGCGCAGCAGGAGACGAGCTGGACATAAAACACGTCTGACATTAACTTCCTTAGCACCAATCAAGGTATCAAAAACAGCTCACAGTAGACTTGTGGGTTTGATCAGGGAGTTGTTTGATATTTAACATATGGCACCCACTCATATACTATTTTAATGTGGTTACTTACAGTATTTACATTTACCTAATACAGTGAAGAATATTGGACATGAACAAGGGCCGTAGGCAACCACGCATTCTGCATAAACACCTGCACTCACTGTTATGCAGTAGTCAGAGAATCAATGCCTTTAATCAGGGTGTACTGAACAGAAACCAGCTTAATTATCTGTGTGTGTGCGCCTTGGCATGCATGTGTGCTTGACTGGCTTTATTTATCAAACTACTTTAGTTACTGAACTCTGCTTCACTTCTGCTTTGACCTGGGAACATGGAGTAATGAGGAGCTCGTTATTAATACAGCCATTAGCTGCTAATCATAAAGTGGACACCTTGATTATCTAGGACAGTGGCTTTGACTTTTTAAGTCCACGGGGAGACTAAATAGTCTTCATCATCTATACAACAAGGCACGGACTGAATGACCATGACATGATTGTACATGTTTTAATCCATTTAATACAAAATGCAGGTACTTCATCAGAATCAGAATCACCTTTTTTGGCCAAGAACATCATACTAGGAATTTGACTCATTGGTTTTTCATAAAACCAACAATGAAAAAGATACAGTGAGTCTATATGCAAATCAAACTGTTTCTGTAAATTGTGAACAGTAATGAAACAGTGTAATGGTGCAGAGTGCTGGAATAAATATTGAAAGATGAGTGTAGTTGGTTACCTATGTAGGTGGACATGACAGCATATACATGGACACACGTCAATACACAGTATATTCATTGTGCTTAGGTTAATATTTGACAATGATGATACGTAGATGTTAAAAAGAAAGTGAATTTAAGCAATAAAAAACATAATTTATCATTTGTATATAGCGTGGATGTTAAGTGTTACAGGGTTATTACACAGGGATTGTTTCTGACACTGTGTGATTGATGTTATCTGTTCATCAGAGTGACGACCTGGTTGTTTTGGTGTACAGTGCTCTGTAGCGCCTACTAGAGGGGAGAAGTTTAAACAGGTTGTGTTCAGGGTGTGGTGGATCTGCAGTGATGGTTCCTACCTGTTTCCTGACTCTGGACATGTATGAGTTCTGAATGGAGGGCAGCTTGGCACCACTGATTCTTTCTGCAGTCCTGACAGTCCGTTGGCGGCCGATCCAAACCAGACAGAGATGTGCAGAGACAGACCGAATGATTGCAAAGTAGAACCGAATCAAAAGCTCCTGAGGAACGTCCTGAGCTGGCACAGGAAGTACATCCCCTGCTGAGCCCTTTTGATGATGGTGTCTATGTTAGACATCCACGTTAGGACCTGGGACATTGTGGATCCCAGAAACTTGAAGGCTTCCACGGCCCAGTGCTGTTGAGTGTGGTGATGGGGGGCAGTGTTGAGGGGCCTCCTCCTGTCCACTGTCATCTCCATCTTCTGAGCATATTCAGCTTCAGGTTGGTAAGATTGTACCAAAGGTTTAGTTGTTCGACCTTCTGTCTGTATGCAGACTCGTCCCCGACGGGTCTAATGAGGTGCAGCAGGAAGAGCATACATCCCTCAGGGGCGCCAGTGCTGATTGTCTGGGTGCTTGATGTGAGTTGCCTCACCTGCTGCAGGGACGGTTGTGATCCGCTGACAGGTGGGGGCTGGTACAGTGAGCTGGGTGAGTTTGGAGTGGAGGACCTTTGGGATTTATGGTGTTGGGACGTGCTGTCCATATCCGATCCACGCAACTGGATCCATGCGTATGTCTGTGGGGAGTCGAGGTGTTGCAGGATGTAATGCAGTGCCATGTTGACTGCATCATCCACTTATCTGTTTGCCCGATATGACCAATGAACTGCAGGGAGCCTCTGATGTCCTTCAGGTGGGCCAACACCAGTTTCTCAAAGGATTTCATGACCACAGACATCAGGGTGACGGGCCATTGAAACCTGTGATGGAGGGTTTCTTGGGGACCAGGACGATAATTGAGTGTTTGAAGCAGGAGGCGACTCCACACAGCTGCAGTGATCTGTTGAAGATCTGCGTGAAGATGGGGGCCAGCTTTCATACAGGAGGGTGACACGCCGTCTGGGCCTGGTGCCTTCCTGACCTTCTGCTTCTAAATTCATCATTACTGCCAGCCACTTTCCACCTTCCAGGCTGCCAGTTCATCTCACTAGGCTATGAAAATGGAGACTTTAAACTTGAAACTCAAATAACTGTTGTTGCTGAATGATAATGCTGGCCTGCCAGACTGAAGGCCCATTTTGTTTCACTTGACTCATTCAGCCTGATGTTGTGTTCCTATTAGTCAGTAGTGGCTGTTAGGAGAAGTTCTTTTTTCCAATTGAAAATGTCAATTAAAGAGTTATTTCTGTAAATCAAGGTACAACAACCTGAACAGCTGCGTCAGTCTCATCCACCAGGGCCGGATTTAGCCCATCTCGCACGGGGATGCAGTACATTTTTTTATTTTATCCTCGTGCTTTTATGTGTGTGCATATTCCTTGATTTGAACTGTCTTCTCCTCTTAACTTTGTGTGCCACAGCTAAGGAAAAAAATTAATTTTTGTCTGTATATTTCAGTGCATATATTTTATCTATCTGATTGAACAGACAAACACTACCCTACATACAGCATGTTTTAATTAAATTTGTTTATTATCCCCACTGCAACTCAAAATATTTACTGTAATGTAATGGTAAAAATAAATTATGTCATATATTAATATTAATAAATCCCTTATAACATCCTTATAACCTTAGTAACACCGCAACTTCAGATGAACTTGATTGATTCTGAATATTTTTCAAATTACCATGAACCTTTCTACCCATTTTATATACATTTTTGCCCCCATCATGGTATGTCATCTTGTAACCTTTTTCATTCAGATTTTGTACTACATCACAGTCAGTTCTCAGGTGGGATACAGTTTCACCAGTTGCCTCCGTCCTGCAGTGGTTACATCCATGCTAGTTGGATCCTCAGTCCCTTCTCCAATGCACTCTTCCATTTGGGAAGTCCCAAATCATTGGTGGTCCCAGTTAACAGGACAGGCAAAAACTTGCATATTGCTTTACAGACTATTCTAGCCATGGCCAACTCGGCTTAAATGCATGAGGACCCTGGGATGATGGTGTTGAATGCCGAGCTTTGCAGTTGTCGAATAGGGGTGATGGAGTGCTTGTACTTGGGCCACTGTGCGAGAGCTCTGGTGGCTTCACCAGCTTAGAAGAACCATTGAGGTGGGAGCTGGTATTAGAAGTTGGGTTGGTGGTGGTACGTTAGCCCAATGAAGCACACTGTTTATATATGTGTGTGTTTTAGTGCTACAAACGAATGCTAAAGCTGTGCTCTACTTCCATACAGACTCCCAACAACAGTTACCCCGAATAACATAGGAGCGAGTCACTTGTTAAACCTGATCAGCCTATCAAAAGGAGGTAGAAAGATTTGCAGATTTGTCTCTGAGTTCTGAGATGTTAGAAGCAACATTTCTGTCTGGAGTGCAGCGGTGCTTGTTTACTCCGATTGTGAGAACTGACAATCCTTATCATTTCCTTTGAAGGTAAGCATGATGGCAAAGATGCAAACAGAAAACTACTGATCCTTTCTCATATCAAATACATGTACTATAGTGTGTCACTTTAATCACAAAGACTACACTTGACAGTATACCAATGTCAATTTGCACCTATGGTAGAACTTAATGAAGCAGTTTGAGAGGACAACACATCTTAGCCCAGTCAACGGTGGGACAATCAACCACAGGGGAATGCTGCTCCTGTTCAGGTCGCCGAAGGGGACATATTCAACACTGCAAAATACATCTCTTCTGTGCTTTAGGGAGTTTATTGATTTTCTTGTTACTCTCCAAGTCTCTCTTTTCTCTACATACACTAAAAACAAGATTTTCCTGCTGATACCAAAACAATAAAACAGACTCTGAACGCCCTCCAAAGTTTTGGGAACACTTGGCGATGGAGAACATCAGAGTTAGCAAGATTATGAATTCATTTCGATGCATCTTCGTGGGAACTCCAAATCTCTGTCAGCGAAGTAGCTTTGTTTTCTGACAGCATAGCAGATTGATTGTGCCTTTAGGAAAATTGGTCATATGGAAAACACATATGTAGATTTCATGAACTTAAAAAACAATTTACTGTGCAGTGGCCTCATCCCACTGTATTGACGTATGCACTTGGTGTGGAACTGTATTGCACCTTAACAGTAACAGCACTTTAGGATATAAATACACGCTCATGCCGTCTGTAAAAAAGTTGATCCTACTGTCAGAATATTTGATCACATGCAACAAAATCAAACCAGGGACGTTGCAATGACATGGGTTGTATTGCTCTCAATGAGCATGAGTTGATGTGGTTGATTCATGACATCTTTGCCAGCGTACAACGTGTGGTAAAATAAAACAACATGACAAAAAGGTTGGTTCCAGTAATAGCACCATTAAAGTAAAATACGGACTCATGTTGGCCAGCGATCCGCTAAAACTCCCTCACCTGAGTCACGATGGTGACGTTGTTTTCCCCTCACCGGCCCCCGTCGGTGTGCTATACGGCTACTATTACATGTAGCTTTATTCATAAAATAAACAGTACGGCTGCTGATATATATATTAACTGTACGTATAAGAAAGTTGTGGTGGGCGGGAGTTACCCAGTACCCGTCCATGTGGGATGCTGTAAGAAGTAAAGTGAACACGCCCGCAACAAGGCAGCGATCATTTCATTGGTTAACACTACAGCTGGCACACACTTGTTGGGGAATTTTGATGGAGTTGTTGCACAAAAAAATCCCAGTGCAGAGCGGAAATCCAATAGCAGAAATTCCACGAGCGCACAGAAGCAATCTGAAGAAATCTGCGCAAGCAGGGGGTATTTGAGAGTGAGAGCAGGGTTTTGAGAGAGTATTACAAAATCTGAACATGAAATCAATAAAGTATGCTCTCAGACCGAAAGAGCATGATCATTATTAAAGATGGGATTATAGCTCCATAGTTCCCCAGCTATCGAAAAGTTAAAACTTCTTTTATCTTAACCAAATGTCTTGATAAATTCAGCATAATGTACACTTCTACAGCGCTAATTCCACCGGTGCCACAAAGTTACAGTCATCACTAAGGTTGGAAAATGTCCAGAACATTTCCAAGGGGAGCTCAGGACTATTTTATGGCATGTTTTGGTTAAAAGTTTGCCCATTTAAGTGAATTGTAACCGTGCACTGCATTCAGCAGCACCCTCTTCCTGCACATGAACAAATCATTTCCCAGCATCCCATTAAATAGGAATTCAGTCGCCCACACTACTGCCAACACCACTGCACTTGATATGACAGTTAATGAGCAGATAGCAGCCTAAAGCAAAATAGGGTTTATAACTTGTTGACACTCTGTTACCCACTGTTACCATGTGGGAAGTAGCTTCACTGAGCATGCTAATTGAGGAGTTTTAATTAATCTACTTCCATTCATTTTTTATTGTAAAACACTTCTGTTATGAATGGAACTTTAACCCCTAAGTTTGCACACAGCCCACATGTCTTTTAGTTGTTCGATGAAAGCTCACGAAACACATTTCATTAAAGTTCAACTCAACTAAATAGTTGATTGTGTCATGAACTATTTTACAATTATGTCTGCTTAGGATATGGTAAAAGCCCGTATATTTCTCTTTTATTCCCATTAATTCCAATGGAAAGTTTCCACCTTGAATATTCCCTGAATTTTGGAACCCTAGTCACAGTCCGCTGCTCCGAGTTTCTCTCGGAAACTCTCAGATAAACTGTTTTCATTCACTAATTTGTTAGACTTCTTCTACTTGACCATTTCTGGATTGCTGTTAAAGTAGCATCAATACAACTCAACACTTCCTGCAAAGTTTCCCAGTGACTCAGTGGGAATAATTCCACCCTTTCCCAGCAGACTTTTATTGTGAAAATTCTACAGGGACCGTTTCATCGACAGTAGCTTAATAGCGGTCAAAAAAACAGCAAAGTACAAATGACTGGAAATATTAAGTGAATAAAACTAGTATTTGTGCTAAAAAGAGTGCAGAGTATAACATTGTTGTACTGATGGAATTAGTATTTACCATGTAAACCATTATATCATGCTGGACACACCCTTGGCTATTATTTGACTACTGGCTTTTATTTAAGAATTTACTGTAATACAGTAAGTCTTGCCATATATTTTTCTAAAAATGAAAACTCACAATTACTTGTACATGAGTGCCTTTAAACACAATATGTGTGGTTTGGGAGAATGTCAGACAGTAATCTAAAATGTAGGATTACCTGCGTTTACTTTATCACAAAACGAATTAGGAAAAATAAATTAAGACACATCTGGGAGCATATGAACAGGTACTGCACACATGCACACACTAACAATGCTGCACTAAATCACCATCCTGATTTCTTTATATAATATGGCTGTTAGTTGAAGCAGGACTCAGTGCTAACAACAACAACAACAAGTTTCTGTATTTCCATTCTTTGCACTGAGTGCTGATATAGATGACAAATGTGGCTCCGCAGCTCTCAGCTTGCTCTACTCTCATTAGAGTCTCATTTTCATGACTTATTCATGGCAGCAGAAGGAGAGGTGAAGCTCTGAGAGCAAACGGAGTGTCGGCGCTCTGCACTTCTGTTCCTCTGCGTTCCTCAGTACACCCGGCTAAACGCCAGCGTGCCCAACTGAGATACACATCTGTGGTGACACAAAAATCTTTCAGCTCCCTGTGGCCCCAGAGGCCAGAGCAAGGACGGAGGATGATACATGCGGAACGAGGGGCAGAGATGGAATGGCACAGATGGAGAAAGGTGTTAAATCTGGTGGAGGAGCAGCCCTGTCGGGATGAGAGGTCGCCCTTAAATTGCAGTGAAGTAAGAAAGTGCACATTGTGCTTGAATGACTGTGTGTGCAGGGTTGATTTGTGCCATGAAGGTGCAGTGGGCTGAAAACACATTTTATGTTTGGGTTCAAAAGCGCACATATATACAACAATATATATATACATCAAGTTAATACATGTTTTGCAACCATAAAATAAAGCAGCTGCAAAACAATAGCTCCACTACAAAAAGGCAATCTTTCCTGAAAGCCAGTGGGGCTCTGACAAAACTGTTAGCTTGAAGATATGGATTTTTTGTGCGGCCTTTATATATACAGCTCTGGGAAAAATTAAGAGACCACTGCAAAATGATCAGTTCTCTGGTGTTACTATTTATAGATATGTGTTTGAGTAAAATGAACTTCAGAAAATTTGGAGTGGTCTCTTAATTTTTTCCAGAGCTGTATATATATGGAAAGGCATATAAAATTCCCCACTTGCCCTTAGTGGCAGTCTAGGGGGAATTTTATATGCCTGGCCCAGGTAAGTGGCCGTAAAAGTCTTCAGTGTGCACTTCACGAGTGCGAGAAGGGATTATTATGTACAAAAGCCCTCATTTTGACGTCACAAAACCCCAAATGGTTCCAAGAAAGAAAAGTACAATTACAAAAGCAAACATGCACATGTGAGCACACAATCACCTTCTGGCATCATCGTCCAGCCCTCTCGTCCTGTGTGTGCGGACCCAGTGCTCCAGCTGCTGCATGGAGTTGGTCCTGGACAGGCCCCTCTCTGGCTCCTGGACTGGAAGAGGAGACTGTTCTGGAACCCCACCCAGGCTGCCGTCCACCTCTGCCGGGCTGCAGTCCCCAGTCTGCTCCACCGCCACCGACCCCGAGCCGTTGACCTGTGCGGACTTTTGGACATTGAGGTTGGCCTGGCCCTGGCGAGATGCAGACACTGCGGCTGCGATGGCGGCAGCCTGAGCCGGCTGCAGCTTGATGCTGCTGATTTTAGTCAGAGACCTCTCTGCACTCGGGTCTCTCTGGAAGCCGTATTTATCCCCGCCGCGGACTGTAGCATACTTCCCTGTGTCTCTGAGAATAGCGTATTTATCCCCTTCTCGTAGCGTACTGTACTTCTTCACTTCCTTCAGAGTGCCATATCTGTCCACCACTTGTATGGCGCCATATTTATTCTCCGTCTCCCTCATCGTGCTGTATCTCTCTGTCTCCCTTAACGACAGCTGTCTCTTCACCTCCTTTTGAGGAACATATTTCTGTCCATCATACACTTTCTGCAGTGCATATTTTCCACTGTCCTTTGAGAGCAGGTACTTCTCTCCGTCATTAGACGGAGCGTATTTCTCCTCCGCCGTGCACTTTTCATCCACTTTCTGAACAGCGTGCTTCTCCAGATCCCTGTGAATGGCGCACACCTCTCCGTCTTTCTGCAGCAAGGATTTTTCCCAGTCTTTTCGCAGCAGGTACTTCTCTCCATCCTTGTGGAGGAGATACCGCTCTCCGTCCTTCTGAAGCATGTAGCTCACACCGTCTTTCTTCAGCGAGAACCTCTCCCCGTCTCTCTGTAAGGTGTAGTACTCACGCTCCCTCTGGCCATTGTGTGTTTCTACGTCTTTTTGCCGTTTGTCGTCAGCTCGAGATAGGGAGTGTTGTCGCACAGGCTCACGGTTACGTTCATTATTCTGGATCTCGGGCCGGGTTAGGACTCTGTGGTTCAGTAAGTTGTTCAACTCCTGAGGTGTCCGCTGGTCCACTTTCAACTTGTCCAGTCTGGGATGAAAGAAAGAGAGGAAAGTGACAACGGGTTTTCTAAGAGATTTCAAAGATGACTTAAGTGTCAGAAGTGCTGTGCTTGTCCGACAGTGCAGCAGTGAACTTGGTAAGTTCAAAGATATTATGTCACGAAACGTGGGCTTTTGTGTGGTTTTCAAATTGGGTTCAATCGTTTCCCCTTTTACATTATGGTTTCATCACTCAGTGTGAAACATATGAACTGATAAGCTAATCATGATAACACAATATCAGCCGAGACAACACGCTGAATGTCGCCATGTCTCCTGGTTGAGTCCTTATGGAAAAAAAGTAAACTCTTAACAAGGCACTCTTAGAAGCACTCTAGAGAGGATGAAACACTTCATGAATATTAGAGCACTCTAATCTGGAGAATATGAATATGTGGTTTTGCAACCATCATGTCTGTGTGTGGGCATGTCGCTGTGGCGAGTACCGACCGTCTGACTGGTTCAGTGTGGACGAGGGCAGCATCTGTCATGACTTTCATCCAGGACTCCATCTCTTTGGCTGTGTCACTGCAGAAGTAATATGTCCGCATGTTGGGGTGAGTGGCCTAGCAGAGTAGGGAGAGAGCGGAAAGATGTTGACCGTGAGAGGGAGAGAGATAGACAGAGAGGAAGAAGGAGGAGGAGATACAACAGCATTGTGAAAAACAGCATTGGATGGTGACCATGAGATACCTGCAGAGAGTCTGTATATCATTCCCATCAGCAGAGTGTGTGTGTGTGTGTGTGTGCATGCTCTCTCCCTGCCTGCCTCTCCATGGTGTTTCTGCTCAAGTGTGAAAGTCTTCCAGGTTCCTCTGTGTATCTTGGCGTAGGTACGGCTGCATAAATAAGAATGACACTGAGGTACCCGACTAACAACTTCCTGTGTGCATACAGAATGTGTTTATGCTGGGTGTGTATACTGCTGAGCCTCTGTGCAGCCGCTCCAAATATCAAGTCCTTACTCGTCATGTAAACTGAGAAGGAAAATACGTTTATTGTCAGTCAAGTAATTTGGCTATCGATCTCATGCCCACCCACACAGCACCGGGTCGGGGGCTGCGTCTGTCAATGTCTCTAACGTTTCACACAGATCATGACAGTTATGCAGGGGAGAGAAAGAAACGCTCACTCTTGCGCTCTTTTTCACTTTTCATGTCGACAACCGATGTTTTCCAGGAGAGAATAAATGCCCTGTTATCTCTACATTTCAACCGTATTGTGTCCCCTCCCCTCTCTATGATGGCCTGCTTTTCACTACGCCTTCCACCTATTTAGAAAACCTATTGAAGCGACCTTTAAGCTAGACACTTGTGTTTTACCTTGAAGGCGTACTTCCTGCTGATGTGGTCATCCACCGACAACATGGAGATGTGGAAGCTGGGGAGCAGGATACTTCCCAGAATGCTATCCTCTTTCTCATCTGCACCAAAGGCAAAAGAAGAATAGTCATATGTCAGCATATTAGAATGCATTCAAATCATCCTACACTGAAGAAAGGGGAGTCTGGAGCTGGCTCAGGTTCAGTATCAAAGTAGGCTACATCATATTAGGTTTTCATTTTAATACCAAAACAATCTCCGTCTATACTACACGCCTGAAAACACACATCACATCACGTGCACTGGGCATGCACGTGCTGGTGTAAACAGGAAGCAGATTGTCTCTGCAGTTGTTCGCTTAGTCGGTTGCAGGAAAGAGCAATGGAGAAAAGTAAGAGCAGAGATTTCTCTGCTTGGACCGACGACCAGGTGGAACTGTTACTGAAAGTGTTGTAATTCGTTACTAATGTTGAATTAACCGCTGGTAGTCAATAATGCCGTTTGTTGTCTTCAAGTGATCGGGGCGTGACGAATCAGGGAAGGACACATCGTGGCTGATAGGACCCAATCAGGTAGCTAATGTTGGTGTCTGCCTCATTGCCAAGTCTGTTTTCGCCCGTCTTCACTAAAACGCAATCCCAGAGTTTGTCTCCGTTTTAGGGGTTAAAAAACGCTGGGGTAGTGTAACCGCAAGGCGTAAACGTAGCAAAAGTTATGCATTTTAAAACAAAAACATAGTGTGGATGTAGCCTTAGGCTTTAGATCAGAGGGGTTGGCTTTGTAACGCTGAACACCAAATATTCAGCTTTGGTTCCCTTTAAGTTTGGTTGTGATTGAGGGGATGAACTATCCAAGGTCAAATCACATGACAAACAGAACGCAGGGTTGCATGATAGGCTGATAATTTTAAGATTTTTTGTTATACTTTAGTTCAGTTAGAGACATTTACATGAAATAATTAGATTATGTTAAAATTGGATGTTGAAACTTAAAAACAGTGGAAATTATGCCCCTTGTTCATGGTCTCTCTAAATTGTTGCCACGTCTTGCCTTCGACTATGAGAACATGAAGGTCTACCTTTATCTGGTCGACGGTGTGATGAATGACTAACAGATGACGACGGGACAAAACCTCCTGAGGCTTATCAGACCACGGCAGACAGAGACAGACAGAAAATGAGATGATTGGACATTCTTATGAGCTTGACCCCCTTTCTGCATGAACTACATACGTAGTTCAAGTACAAGTAAATACTTATTGAACGCAACATTATATTGTCTCTCTGTGTTCTGTACATCTGTATAGCACAATGTTGCCTTGATGGGAACTTACAGGCTCCAAACTAAAGAGCAGCACAGTGTCTGCTGCACCAGCTGCAGCAAAAACCTACAGAGCCTCCAGCCAGTGCTGCTGTTTGCTTTAGCCGAGCCTGCACGGTGAGCCCTGCAGCTCCTCCGGCCCCATCCATGCTGCTGAATTATTGAGATACAGAACGCACGCACAAACAATGAGCAAGAAAGAGAGGGAATGAGGGAGCTGGCAGAGAGAGAGTGATGCTGTAGGTATGCACTGCAGTGTGAGTGGGTGTTTTCTTTTAGGAAGGCATGTGCAGAACGACATTTCAGATTTCTTCACCAGGTTCGCAGAGGTTTCAGGACGTTTGTTCAGATGAGTTCCTGACCACAAACAGTGAGTCTACATACACACATACTGTAACAGTGAATACTTTAATTAAGATAAAAATTGTATTAAATGCTAACTCTGGTTCATTACAACCAGATTATATACTTATTTTTGTACTTTTGGGCATCTATGGAGCCTCAAAAGAAAGACACTTTTTCATCTTGTGCGCACACACACACACACACACACACACACACACACACACACACACACACCCAACATATATATAGCTTAACATTTAAGACAATAACTTGTAATAATATTGTTGAACAAGTTAATAATTTGTACACACACGTTCTTTTCTTGTACAAAAGACATGTGTCCCACTTTCAAAACGCATGCTCTGAGGCCCGCAACACCTCCACCACAAGCCCTCCCCATGGGCTAGCACACAGTTATCATGAACCCTCACTCAAGACTGGGTGCGCCAGTGAATTATATAGCCTCCACCACCCAGTGTGACAGGCGCTGGCAAGTCAGAGCCTTCCCTCTGTGAGAAGGGGCCCAAGGTACAAAAAGCTGCACAAAGCTCTGACGGGACATAGTGAATGAAGCTGCCTCTCACTCTCCTCTGCAAAAGGCGGAGGAAGAAAAGCAAGCAGCTCCGGAGTCAAACCTAGAAGACACCAGGAGCCAGTGCATGTTCCCTAAAACTGGGGTGATGTGCTCTTTGTTTCTTGTTCTAGTTAAAATCTTGGCAGCAGAGTTCTGAATTAATTGAAGTTTATCAATTGACCCATAAGGAGAGAATTACAGTAATCTAATCAATTTGAGATAAATGCATGACCAAGGTTTTCGGCATCTTGTTGTGCTAGGAACGGCCGTGCCATAACAATATTTCTTAAATGAAAGAAAGCTGCCCTGGTCACCTTTTTTTGTGGGATTCTGAGTCTATGATAACAGCAAGGCTTGTGACTTACGATTTAACCCGTGGGGCCAAACTGCAGCGTTTGGCGAGAACCAGCTCTCTTTTTGTTTGTGGGCCAACAAATAAAATATCAGTTTTTTCTTCATTTAATTTAAGAAAATTGTTCCGCATCCACTTATTTATTGTGGCCAGACCAGTTGATAAATGGCAGAGGGTACGGTTCTCATTTGGGTTCAATAAAAATATACAGCTGTGTATCATCCGCATCGCTGTGGAAATTAAGTTTATATTCACTGATAATATCGCCTAAAGTATGCACGTACAAAAAAAAGCAGAGGACAAAGGCAGCTTCCCTGAGTAACACCAAAAGGTAACTCAGATTTCTCTGACACATAATCTCCAGTGGAACCAGTTCACAAAACACAACCAGAGAGGCCAACCCTATTTTCAAGGCACTAAATGAGAATATTGTGATCAGTTATATCAAAGGCAGCACTGATATCTAAAAGGATTAGAACAGATAACATGCATCACTGATCTCGTGTTGTCTGGCTTTGCCACTCAGAGTTACTTGTGTTCACCTGTGCCTGACTTTCCAGCTCTGCCTGTAACATTGTACTTCCATACATTTAGATAACCTGCTGTATGCGTTTACATGACCGCTGCATTGCCTCCCTCTGGTGATAATGGAATTATTGGTGTGCTTCTAAACACACTGAACGAATTAATCTGGATGAGATTTTCAGCAGGGGGGATGCTTATCACAAAAAGCATGAAGTAGGACTCCAAACTCTGCAAACAGATCCCAACATGACTGACAGAAGGTTCTTAGAATAGTGATAGAGCAGGCAGGAGAAAGATGGGGGGGGGGGGGGGGGAAGAGTTATCGGAAAGCCGAGCACGTCATTGTCCTTCCCGAGAATGCCTCCTCTCGCTTGTCGGGCTGGCTAAGCCAATAAACATCCAATTTTCCCTTGGGTTTGTCATGAAAGCGGCTGCTGATTGCGCTCTGGGAGCAGCTAATTTGTCCATTTATTGAGATGGAAAAATCTCTCTCAAGGGTTTAGGAGACACGACGGAGGAGACAGATGAGCTTTAGAATGTAAAGTTCTAAATTAGAGGTGCGTGGGCAACACAACTGGGGCGATAGCAAGGACAACCATTTTAAACTGAACACTTGACCGCTAGACCCTTGATTTTACTCTTGATTAGTAAAAATAACAAAAGCTTTATTCTAAATCATATATGGTATATGCTTGTCACACCACCATTCTGAAGCTATGAGCGCAGTGAAATGTTCAAACCGTACGTTACCAACGACATGAGCACCACAGAATCCCATTCACCTCCATTGTACTGGGGTGGAGGCAGAAATCTCTATGGGAGAAATTTCAAACTCGAAGCATGGCTAGATGCCCCTTGTCACTATATACATTGGAATTTAACTATTGGAATTTAACACTTCAATAACTGAAATATCTTAATTACCTTGTGCCTAGTTTTTCTTTATCTCAGTCTGGCATATTTCAAATCTTTAAAAACTTTACACCAGAAAGAATTAAGATTTACTGGTTGGAACAACACTTTATAATGGACCATTGTCACTGGTTGGTGACAAATGATAGGAGAGAACAGTGTGATAGAACGGTAAAGTGTTGCTCTAAGTGAAATCTCCCAACTCTGCTGGAGGGATGACCAACATTCTTCCAAAACACAACAAAGCTTAAACTCAGGCCAATACAAAGTACCTATCCAATACCAGCGTCTTTGTCTTTGTCACACTGTGCACCTTTTTTTCTTTTTCTTTTTCCTCACACACCATGTATTTGTTGTTAAGAAGCTGTTAGTCGTGATGCCAGCGTGATGCTGCGTAAAATCAATGTTGTCGGAGTGTGCTGGTGGGCCAGTGGTTAAAACAGCCAAGGACCTTCGTTGCATGTCATACCCCTCTCCCTCTCTTCCTGTAAGCATGTCTACTGCCACTGTCAAATAAATGGTATAAAATAAAACAAATTTATTTCGATTTATTAGAATGACTTCCAGACAAAATGCACAAAATGTTTTTTGCACTAAATCATGTCATATTTTGGTTACATCATCTACCCGCAAATGACACTGTCAGCGGACAACGGAGCGGAACAGGAAACCGTGGCAGATACCGGGACAGCTTGGATCAGTGAATGCCTAATCTGCATCGACATGTTTTCCTACTCATTTATCCAGACGTTTGGTTTAATTTGTCACATTTCTGTATGTTTGCTAGAAAGAGATGTGACATGGGGATGGTCTTCAAACATGAGTGGTATGATCATGTTTTCTGAACAAAGCACGTAGTCGGTCGGTTCTCACTGCGAATTGCTTCTCATTTGACAGTTAAACAGCTTGCAACAAACATCTGGATGTGTGTATGTGCGTGCGTCCTCACCGCGGTAGTAGAAGAGGCACATGTCGGACAGAACAAACCACCTCTTCTTCCACAGCTTCATGCCTGTGCTGTCCTGCAGGGGTCAAAGGTCACAGACCGTCAGTCAAACTCTAGTTATTACAGAGAAGCGCGCGCGCGCACACACACACACACACACACACACACACACACACACACACACACAGTTTCTTCTCTTCTGTTCTCCCCCCACTTCCCTCCTCTTGACACCCTCGCTGTCTCTCCCTCTGGCTGCTTCTATTAACCAGCTTCTATCTCCTCCTTTGAGACAAATTGCTCTGTTTTTATCTCTTTATAACGTAGTGACAAATTTGCCTCTGTGGTGCTCGGGGCGAAGGCCCATGCTTTGTTCTCTATGCTGCTGCTCTGGTCCCCCTCCCGCCTGCTGCTGTAATGACTGCAGCGACAATAACATGTTTTTTCGAGACCATTCGGTCACTTGGGTCTTTAGCACTGTTTGCGATGTTCAGTCACAGATCCTGAGGTTAGGAGCTCTGGGTAAACACTGATGACATTTCATCTATGATGGAGCACTTTCCAGGTCTGACAGGTCTGTTGGGAAAAGGGGGGGGGGGGGGATGCTGGTGTGAAGCAAAATGATTCTAGTCTCAATGTGAATACAGTGAGCGGCGGTGCAAGGGCCGAGGCTGGGATGGAGGTTATTGACAGTGACTCTAACTGGGGTCTGAAAGCTGAGTTTAATAGTGCTCGATGAGGCTGTCTTCAGGGAGCCGCACCGTGGTCAGAGGTCTGCAGGCCAATTGAAATATCGACCCACAGTGGATCTCTGTGGGGTGATGAAAATTGCTGTGGGTGGAAAGGTAATGACAGAACAAGCTGAGCAAGCTGAGGTTTGCTAACGCCCAGTTAAGCCCTGCGGCAGGACCAGGATCCTTCCATTCCCTCAGGTTCCATAGGCACTTTAGTGGTAGCAGGATTTCCCAACAAATAGGTGTTGATGTTGGAAATATTAGAAGACTAGTAAACTTTACTCAGCATTTACTCAGACTCAATTGCCATTTTTATGGTCACATTTCTGTCCCTATGTTTCATGGATGTCGCTAGGTATCTAGTTAGTTACGTATGAAGATGATGTCCCTATGGCCTTCAAAGTCAGTGGGCCATCAGTGAACATAACTCCAGAGTGTTTTTAATTGCCAAACAAATCAAATATGTGGGTGGTGATGTTGCTGGCTTTAGTTGAAAGTGAAAGTTGAAAAGAAGTCTTTTCAGTTCATTTGAAAAGACAACTAGTGCAGTGCCCTTTCCGACAGTCATACGCTCATACAGACAGATTCCTTCCTTTTATAGTTGATGATGCTGTTACAGCACCACTCATTGGCCAAATGGCACCAAATGTATTTGCAATAGCACAAAGTGTTAAGGTATTGATAATTTGTGTAATAAAAGCCCTGCCCACAGCATTTAGCAAACGTTTGGACAAAACCGTATGGATTAGGATTAGGACAAAATTCAAAATGACGGAAAATCTATCTAGATGCAAATGAATGAATAGATTTGTCTGAACCCACAGAATGCAGGGAAAAAATAATTTTATTTGAGACCTATGGTTCAAACGTAAAGTTTGTTGTTATGGCGCCACCATCTGGCCAAATTGCACCAAATTCAACACTGCACTCCTCAGCAGGACACCCGTCAAGTGTGAAGTCGATCGGATGAACAGTGTTTCAGATAATAGGACAGAAATACCTACAGGCAGAGTTTTTGTCCTTTATAGTTAGATGATTTAAAGGGCCATACCACTGTTTGCGCATCACTAATTTATACATTTTACATCACTGCCAACTATTTTCCAAGGCCATGGCATTTTAGATTTTTTAATTTGTTTTTCCCTACCTTATGGGCAGCCACTGGTTTCCATGGATTTCTGTTAAGAATTGAAATCAACCCACAAACGCTTGAAACTCCTGACTGAAACTTGTCTGATCAAGTTACACTTGAAACACCATTACAACTGCAGATAGGGTTCCCAGATGTCGAATTTTTTATGTTAAGATGTCGACCATACTATATGGCTAAAGACATCACCTGTGTTTTTGTTGCTGCTGTTTACATCCCCCCAGACGCAAATAAATAAATACCCTACAGGACCTGTATGAGACAGTGTATCAGCAGTCACATAGCAAAACAACCTTTACCTGTTTGTAAAGCCAGTTGCTCTTGACCACCGGCGCATTGGGGTTCCTCTTGATGGAGTTGGACCTCTTTCCAAAGTTGTGAATTTTTTTGGAAGACCTCGAAGGCTGTGGAAACACATGAATGGGTTATAAAGAGTGTGTATAAATACCGTGTGCTCAGCTCTGCAGAAGAAATATTTACATTATAGATATTAAAATGCACGTTGCTTACCAAATAAGTCCCACAAAAACAAGTGAAACGTTATGAACAAACAAAGGAGCCCAGATTGTGTTTGTGTTTCCATCTTGCACGTCATACAGAGAGAACACAGCAGGGAGAAAAAAAAAAACCTCCCCCAGAATATCAGCTTTTCTTCCCTGATCTCAACACTACAATTTGACATGACAAGTGTTTGGTGCATTGGATGTAAGGAAGCGCGTATGCTAAAGCAGCAGCTATAAAAAGCAACAACGGAGGCAGATGTATTCAGCTCATTAAACAAATCATATTCCACATCCCCCATACATCAGGGCTCACTTACTGAAAAAGGCAGCTCTGCAGCATAAACATCTCTTTTATGTCAGTCAGTAGCAGAAAGATACAAGGAGTTCTTTGACTAAGTCTAAATTTAGGACAAATAGGACGGATTTACTATCGAACCATTTACGAGCGTCATCATTTAATGTGTGCATCCATCAGAGTGAAGTTTCTGGTGACCGTCTGACCTCTCCGCTCGCACCGCCATCAGATTGTCTACTGAGAACATGCATCCCCCCCCCTCAGTGGATTACTGCAACATTTGACGATTTGGCAGATACAATGAGCTCACAGACACAGAGACACATCACACTCTGAAAACCCACCGGAGGGGAAAACACAATATGAATCCAAGGGCTGAAATGTTAACAAAAGGGCTGAAACATTCAAAGTTCTGGGTTCTTTACCCCGTTGGTAGTGCATCCCACCACCAACAGCTGTTAGGCCTGTTTCTGTGTACTAGCTGACCGAAGTGAGTTAAACTGGGAGAAGAGATACACCAAAATGTTTAAATATAAGTGAGGACAATAGACAAAATGTAAATGTACACTATATGACCAAACGTTGGGTGTCCACATACCCTAACGTTACACCCACATGTGGTACTGAACATGTCATTCCAAATACAGTAGCTTCCACTCTTCTGGTTTCAGGCTTTCTACCAGATGTTGGACACAAGAGCATCGGTGAGGTCCAACACCGATGTTGAGTAAGAAAGTCTGGCTCGCGGTGGGCTTTCCAGTACATCCCAAAAAGTCCTGGATGGGGTTGAGGTCAGGGCTCCGTGCTGCCCAGTCGAGTTCCACCACATCACACTGGGAAAAGCATTTCTTTATGGGGGCGGCTTTGTGGCAACAACTTGGAGAAGAGCCTTTTCTTAACATCGCACAAAGTTGTAAGCTCACTATTCACCCTGACGATATCATTGTAGCGTAAAGATGTGTGGACAGGGGTTGGCCATATTGTGACATTTAATTAAGAGAAAAAGACTAAAACCTACATCCTTGTCACAGTCATCAAGCTGTTTATTGTCTATGAACTAGTTTACTTTGGCAGAGGTTGGTTTGTTGTGTGGCAGAGCTTGCCTGCATGCTGTCACTGTGTGGCATTTTAAGCAAAAGGAAAACACGCACACCTTAAATATTTACACTGCAAAATACCCTGCTCGGCTGTTTGAAGCTTTTTTCCTAAAATGCATCTTCTATAGGAAACCCGTACAGCTCAGTTATAAGTAATGACTTCTCATGAATACACAAAGATATGCTGTGCTACACTTTCTTCGGCCACTGTAAGCAGTAGAATAATAGTATCAGCATCACTTATTCATGAAAGCCCCCATGCATATTTATTTCCATTGTGAGGTTTACTAAGCATAAACAGACACACTGTTCAGTCTAGCAGCACAGCGACCCATACAGATGAGATAGCCTGCTTCAGGGTATACAGTATTTTATCCTAAATGCGATGTAAGTGGTAAATGTCTGTATGAAAATATTAAATGTCTATCTTAGTTTGAGCAGTTTATTTTTGTACAGGTAGTCGCATGGAACTTAAATCTTCAGTGATGATCACAACACAGCGTTGCACGTGGTCAGTAAGTCAGCACCGATGTAGAGTCGCTGTTGGGATGGTTTTATAACCTACTTCCATTCCCCACTTCATGGTTTGGGATGGCACTTAATGTGGCGGACCCTGCACTTGAACGAGCAAATGGAGTAGTTTGAGGAAGGCCCAATGATGAGTCAGCATGTTACCATTATAAACGTTATAAATAAATCCGTGCCACTGTTTTTGGGACTTTCGAGATTATAGCAATGTTTCTGACACCATTATCATTATGTTTCTACCATTATCTTTCCAAGTCATGTTGTTGTTCTGTTACATGCTAAGTATATTGATACAATTTCTTACATAATGTATACATTGATCATAAATCATTCTCATAATATAGAACATTTTCTGATAATTTCTTACAACATAATGCTAAAGATTTAAGACATCTTTGGATGGAGACCGACCCGTGTAGATGAAGTGGAGGTGGTGGTGGTGGCGGTTGTGGCAGTAGTGACAGTGGTGGCCGGGCTGCCTTGGAAGGTGCTGTAATCGGAGCCACCTGTGTAGTTTGACGCCTCGCTCATGGTGCTCATGGGACGTTCCTTCTTGTCACTGCTACTGCCCTGCTCTGACGAAGCCTTAGGAGCCAGCCTGTCATAGGGCGAGAGACATAGAGAAACAAAGAAAGAGGGAGTCAGTCAGACACTTGACCTCTAACAAATAATCTGCAAAGTGATAAATATGGGTAGCAGGTAGGTGAAGTAGGCGGTCAGCCATCTAACTTCAGCTGAGCATATGGTAACAGACATGGAAAAACACATGATGAAAAAACATAGGCAATTAGTCCAGGCGACATGTCAGTTCAGCACGGCATTCCAAGTATGAGGAACTACTGACGTCAGCATCAATCTCCTTTAACAAATATTGTTTTGTCAATAGTCAATACTGATATATATACATATACATATATATATATATATACACACATACACACATATATATATATATATATACATGAGTTGGTGTAGACCTTCTCTACATGAACAAGTGCTATGAGATAACTGTTATGATATGGCGCTATATAAATAAAAACTGAAACTGAATCCACTCCCAGGCTTGGCTCCAGACGGGGGCCCCAGCCTCCTTATTCTGGAACAGTTGCTCTGTTCCAACGATGCTGATGCAGATAAGTCTTAAGTCACTCTTGGTCTGGCTCAGGCTGATTGATGAACCCCGGATTCAGATGGAACAATGTGGTTTTTGTTCTGGTTGTGGAACAACAACAACCAGCTCTTGCAAGAAATCTAGAGGGATCCTGTGCGTTTACCCATCCAGTCTACATGAGCATGGCAGACTAGGATAGAGCTTATGATGGGTCTCTTGTGGGGTTTCTTCATGGCAAGAAGTCAAACAGGTTCTCTTTGGCATTAGGATCTGCCAAGATTGCTTGTGATATTCATGGACAGAACCTCTAGGTGCAGCTGCATGGATTGGATCTCTGCTTTTTGCAAAAGGGGGTAGTTCTGCTGGCAGTCCCAGTTTGGTCCACAGGTCGTGCATTGGGACTCAAATTATGTGAAGAAAATGCATGGATGGAAGCAACCACACATAACGGAGTAAACACTGTCTGTCAGTGTGACTGAACTCCAAAAGGAGGTAGATGTGAATGTGCCCTTGGACACATTAGCTCATTCATTAAAATAATTGCTAAATATGTACAGGTATGTGTGTGTGCGTGTGTGTGTGTGTGTCAGAATCTGTCTCCATGAAGATCCAGCCAGCCAATCAGCCAACCCACGCCCCGATCTCATCAATCAGATCCTATCATCCCTCTGTTAATGACAAGCCATCTCTGTTAGGGCCATTAAAGAGAGGGAGGATGGGAATAAGTGGAAAGGTAGAGCGGCTCGAGTGAGCGTGAGCAGAGAGGGAAGCGACGGAGACGAGAAGCCGGAGAAACAGAGATAAAGAAAGTGAGAGTGTGAGGGC
This sequence comes from Gadopsis marmoratus, assembly GCA_036023855.1. Classification (NCBI taxonomy): domain Eukaryota; kingdom Metazoa; phylum Chordata; class Actinopteri; order Centrarchiformes; family Percichthyidae; genus Gadopsis; species Gadopsis marmoratus. The sequence continues at coordinate 1,096 of JAVQJF010096749.1, read as the reverse complement.
AGAGAGTTGGTCGCATGAATCACAGCTATTATTCTCTGGGTGTCAAGTCTGATTTATGCCTTTGCGTCCAACCAATTTAAATGGCCTGCCAACTTGGCCTGCCAAATTGTACCAGCTCAAAGATTTTTGCCCCCAGTCGAGTAGAAGGACACTAGCTAATGTGAGAAAAAGAAAGTTCAATGTTCCTGCGTCTGATTAAGACTGCCACACAGTGACAGCTTTACCTCTGCTGCCAAATCCAGCAGAACATAAGCAAAGCATGTCAATAAAGCTCATTGTCCGTGTTGTTATTATTGTTGACGGCACGCAACACACAAGGGTTTTTATTACATCTGTTCAGTGCAGTCCAGGGTTTTAAGGGGGAGGGCCTGAGACTGCTGCCAGCCCCTAAGATCAGGCTTAACTCTGGGCTGGTGATCTGGTGCACAACAACATGTTTATAGAGACCTTACTTTACAGTTCTAAAGTTATACCTGGAGACAGAAGACATGGTCAGGCAAAAAAAACATTCCTTTTTGACTAATGGCTGGAAGTTCCACGAGAATTGCTTTGATCATCCCTTGATGATGAATACTATGGATTCTGTTGATCCTGGTCAATTATCAAATTTAAGCAACAGATTTCTGTGAAAATTACTGAGCATATTATATATTATAATATACACTGATCAGCCCTAACCTTCAGACAGCATGGCACCCTGAGCGTCCCCATATTCAACAAACTACAATGCTCTGTGTGTTCTGACACCTTTCCATCGGAACCAGCATTAACTTTCTCAGCATGTTTTGGATCGGACCACACGGACCAGCCTTTTCTCCCCATGCGCATCAATGGGACTGGGAACACATCACAAGAGCTGCAGTTATACCTGGAGACAGAAGACAGTGTTGGAGATGCTCTGACCCAGTCGTCTAGCCATCACAGTTTGGCCCTTGTCAAAGTGTCTCACATCCTTACGCCTGTCCTTTTTTTTGCTGCTTCAACACATCAACTTGGAGGACAAAATGTTCACTTGCTGCCCCATATATGCCCCCCCCCCACACTGACAGGTGCCATAGTAACCAAATAATCAGTGTTCTTCAATTCACCTGGCAGT
>JAVQJF010096738.1:0-23110 GCA_036023855.1 Gadopsis marmoratus | reverse complement strand
CCCCCCCCCCCCCCCCCCCCCCACTCGGCGCGCAAAAAAAACAACAAAAAAAAAACAACACAAACCCCCAAAACGATTGAAATTTCAGGTCGAGCAACACATCAATCCTCGGTTTCCTCGTTCTCCTTCTTCGCAGAGCTGAGATAGAAGTGGAGAGAGGAGAGCAGGAGGAGGAGGAGGAGGAGGAGGAGGGGGTGGATGATGGTTAGGAGCAGAGGATGAAAAAAAATCGACACAACCAGAGAGAGAGAGAGAGAGAGAGAGAGAGAGATGTTCCGTGCGCAGCAGCTGCACTGCAAAAAAATGTCCTTTTCAACAAGTCACTTCATCTCGTGCTGAATCTCATTTTTTTCTGAAAAAAAAAAAAAAAAAAAGGCACACGTCGGTGTTTCTTGGTGAAAAACGTTTCACGTGCTCCATGGATTTGCTTGTAGAATCACTTTCTTTAGAGATTTCCTTTGATTGTAATCTTTAATTGTAGTAAAGCACCTTGCAACGACAAAGGCAGTTCAAAGGGCTGTATATGAGGTGCATTAGAGCAATATTTAAAAACAGAATAGACGCACAGTGAGGTCAATTTAAACAGAATAATATTTGATTAAAAATAGATCCAATGAAATAAAATACAAATAATAATAATAATTGAGGTAGCTGTTATATTTCCAACAGTATTTACTTAAAGTGAGCAGCTTCTTGAAGGGAATTCCTCTGCTGCAATCAACAACTGCTCTTAAATAACTAAAAACTCAGTAAAATAACTGCCCCAGACCATTCTTTATTCTCCAGTGCATTTAGTAACTAATTATATAGCTTGAACCTATAAAATAAATAGTGGGCATTTTATATCCCAATGTCTACATATGGCCAGAAACTAAATTCTGGTAGAATCTTTGTTGTATTCATTTTTGTTGTCCAAAACGTTATCAAATTTAAGGTTTTATAGTCTAAAAATGCTGGAATAAGTCCAGAAAATACTGCCCATGTGTAATGCAATCTTCCTCCCATGGTTACAAGCCTTGAAACTCCTCTAAAAATATAGACGGTTTGACCTTGATGGTAGCAATGGCCCTGTTAAAATAAGAACATAACCAATGTAGAACAGATAACTTGTTACAGCAGATATTTTTTGCAGTGCAGTTGCCCTAAATTGCCAAAGGAATCTGGGGGTTAGATTGTATGGTTCATTTAATGTTTTTCGGGGGAGCCAGAACACGGCCACTTAAAAGAATCTGCACAATTCAGACTCCATTTCATTAGGCGGCCGGTGTGACAAATGCTAAAAAAAAAAAAAGAAGATGCACAAACCGTAGCTCACCGCCCTGCTGAAGCGTCTCGGAGCAAAGACGTCTGACCTCTGACCTCTCCGTGAAGGAGGGGGGCAAGAAAAAGGACAATCTTCTGACAGGCATCAATAAGGTGTCACGTCATTATCCTCAGCAGGTTATTATTTAAACAGACTGGCGTGTGATTTAATTCCCTGGCGAGGCGATGAAAGGGGTGAGCCGTGAGTGGAAAACACCTGACCGGGCAGTTACGGGCCTGGCTGGGTTCAGCAGAAATAGATGGGTTAGGTTGTAAAGCTCAGTGATCTGTGCTCTGTATGTTTGACTCTGTCATATGTTTCCTATCCCCTCGCCTCGCAGAGAAGACAATGATTCTGATGCTGTCACAACCACTGACACGCACTTCACATTATGTTCCAAAGATTATCACATGAAAGTGATCCGTTTTTAAAAAAGGTATTGCGTGCTTTGAGTGCCCAAGCCATTTTGTAGGTATGCGCGCAAATGTAGAATGGTGTCAGCGGCGCATGTAGGTGGAAGCGTAGTACAAAACCCGGCATTTGAATGAATGCACACCTAATCTGCATATGTGGCAGGATATTGTCTGTACATCTTTAATTAAATCTCTAAAGATATTCTCAAGCTTGTGTAAAAACAAAATGCTCCTGTTTGTGTGTGTTTTATTAGTCACATCCGGCTCGTCCTCACGGTGCACCATGGTTACTGCTGCCTCGTCGTGGTGCTGGAATGGACAGCTCCCTCGCAGGATCCAGAAGCACGGCAACTCCCCCTCGCGATAGGCTGCTCTGTAGCCACATGGTATTTGCATGGGGATTGCCAGGGATGTAGACACACAGATGCACACATGCAAACAAACACAGAAGATGCTCAGTGCAGCCGGCTGGCCTAGAGGTAACAGGAAGTGCTTATGTTTTAGTCTCTGCTGGGAGGGGAAGATGGGTTCAAGCTGCATTTCTGCCTGCTGTTGACAAAGGTGATTTGTTGTTCATAGATGCATCATGGATGCTAACGTGTTTTGACCGATCAGTACTCTTCTTGGCCAGGCGTCGCTTGAAAAGGAGGATGTTTAATCTCAACGTGGGGGCGTGATGGAGTAAGATAAAGGTGGAATGTAATGCATTGTAGTAGTTTTGGCAAAAATGAATGCTGCGTAAGTGTCTTTGAGCAGGAAACTGAATCACTCTCAATGCTACCTGGAAGGTCAAGTAGGACGAGATTCTTTCTCACAGAAATCACAAAAAAGGGTATGTGTATGTTGCTTAAATCACAAAACAGGGGTTGCGATACAGAGAAATGTCATATCCCAACATGATTAGATCAGCATTTGCACCTGCGAAATATTTACGATACACAATTCAACAACAGGAAGGCGCCAAACTACCTCTGAAACACTAGCGAACACGCCGGCGTCACCATGTTAGAGCTTTAACATTGTTGCCTCTCTTGTCCATCATTTCACGTAACAATACTAACAGTTAGTTTGGTAAACGTGGGAGCTATTAAAACTTTAAAATAATTTTCTTGCAAGAGTGAACCCTAAAAGGTAAAGTCAGAAGGCAGCTGTTAGTTTAAAGGGGTACTCCGGCGATTTACTATTGGTACTTCCAAAAAGTGAGGGGACGCACAAGAGATGCCTTTAATAAAGAATGGTCAAATCTGTGTTGGCTGTTAGCATGGGTCAACAACACTGGATCCTACATATCCCATGATGCAATTTGACAGCATCCTTCCACTTCCTTCAAACACCTCCAGGTTGTAACGCGAGCCACAGAAGACATTATGCAACTATTTTAACGGGTTGGGAGGCACCCGCCCTGACAAATAAACTGATCTTCAGTGTAAAGTCACCCTTTAGTCAATATACATGTAGCTCTCCTTCCAAGTAGAAAGGGAAACAATGTTTGGAGCAAAACAAGCTGACCCATACAAGATTTTCTTTCTACTAACATGATATTGAGTTGCATTTAGACTGCATTGAATAAGCAGACCCAAATGCTTATCTACAGCGAATGAATACATACTGGCATAGAGAAAGAGATTCTCTCAGATGAGATGAGTTCTGACGCTTCAGATGCATGGAGCTCACATCCTACACATACCGCAGCAACGCAGCTGTGGGCTATACAGTACAAAGGCCAACTCACAGAGGAGGTGCGATTCCTACACAGCATTTCATGATTCCCGAGCACCAAAGTTCAGATTTTTCACAGGTACCTCTCGCTGCCATTCGCAGCATCTGATATGCAAAGTCGACTACAGCTTCCAGCGACAAGGCTGCTAGTGCTGCCGGCCTGAAACAGGAGACTCAGAGTGAATGTATAATCCAAGAAGCAAAGTGGCAGCAAGCTGGTTTCGGCCTTGTTAGTTCACCCATACATGTTTCAGAATGTGCCCGAGAAAGTTTATGATTTACTGTTGAGGAAACTCGGAAGAATGGATTGTGGCGTTGTTCTCGCATTTTGAAATTACGCTAAGTTGCCTGTTGGGGATGCTGTAATTAAATGTCAAAGCTTCAAACTTTGAAAGGCCAGAGCTGCTGCAGCAGTAGTCTGATCTGGACCAAATGAGGGAGGCTCTGTCTTGCCACCGACTGGCCTACAGCTGCCTGCACCATTTGTGGGTGACGAGATGCACAGTGTACTTCAGTAACAGCTTTTGTTGTTTGACATTTCTGGGTTGTTTTAGCGCGTGACTTTCCCAAGTTTACCTTATATTCTACAAGTACAGATTCACCCCTGCATCAATGCAAGGATAAAGATCCTGCCACGGCAAAGGAACATACAGATTGGATTTAACACTTAACAGATTTTGGATTATGCTCTTATTCACTTTCTTGCCGAAAGAGTTATATGAGAACATTGATACCACTCGTGTCTCTACGCCAAATATGAAGCCACAGCCAGGAGATGGTTAGCTTAGCTTAGCATAAAAACTGGAAACGGGGAAACGTGTAGCCTGGCCCTGTGCAAAGGTAACACAAAGTGCCTAACGGTATTAATTAACATGTAATAGCTTGTTTGTTATATCTGTGCAAAAGCGGGGGGTTATGACTATTGCTTGGACAGGCACAGTGACTTCCTGAAGTCACTGCGTAATTACACTTCTGTTGTAGGATGGAATAAACAAACAAAAGAGACATAACGTGTTAATTTGTGAACTTTAAAGGTGCTTATAGGTGGATTTTGTTAACCTCTAGACAGAGCAAGGGTAGCTGTCTCGTCTTGTATCCAGTCTTTGTGCTAAGCTAAGCCAAGCTAACTGGCTTCTGGCTGCAGCTTCATATTGAACGGACAAATAAGAGAGCGGTATCGATTTTCCCGTCTCAGCTCTCGGGCAAGAAAGCCAATACTTCCCAAAATGTCAAAGTATGTTTTTTAATCATCAACGCAATGAACCGACACATTTATGTTTTTGATATATGTCATCCAGAACATAATGAAGCAGTACCGTACCACTATTAATGTATCCCAGAAAATCTTGCGGAAACATTGTCAGCATTGGTCTCCATTTAAAAAACACAAGATTTTTCTGACACATAACCTCTTGTGATTATGTGAATAATAGCTGTTGTGACTCAGGCAACGTTAATATGAGTCATTTTCTAAGGCAGCATATTTTGTTTGCGTAGGTACTTCTTGGAAGTGCCGTTACAATATGCTGCATATCCTCAACTCTTGTCTGTAATGATGCAGTGTGTAAAATATTTTGGGATTTGTTACCAGAGGGTGTTTAAGTGCTCTAAAAAAGTTATTATGATATTGCACTATCAATCATTCTGGAAGAATAGGTTTAACTTTACCCAAACGGGCGTCACCTCATTCAGCGACACAGAACCTTTAGCCTAATGGCGCTTCATGCACCGCGCGAATTGCAATTACAGCGACAAAACTGAATCTGATGATCCTGCAGGGACACGCGCAGAGTGACGGGTGTGAGCAGTTTTGCAAAGGAAAGATGCAAAAAGATCTCCAAAGAAGAGAAGAAGCTGCAGGAGGAAGAGTGGGAGGAAGAAAAGTGAGAGGAGAAAGACAGAGGAGAGGGGTCGAAAGGGAGCCACAGAGAAGAAGAGGGAGGCTGAGAGTGAACAGTCTGCCATGTTGGCCGCCCTCCCTCTTCCTCCTCTGGGGTCTAGAGGACATGTTTAACATTCTACTCTACTCCTCCTCCTCCTCCTCTCCTCTCATCCAGCCACAGCCTCAAGTCCCTGCTGCACTCTGGTTACTGATGGCCAGAGACAGAAAATCCCTTAATCATGACCAGCACGGCGTCGTTGCTGCATTGTTGCTGCCGTCCTCATCCTGCACAGGCGCTGTGCCGATGACACGCGTGCGGCCTGTCTGTTGGTTTGGTGTCATCTCGGAAAGGTTCTTTTGCTCTCTTCATTAATGCCAATATGTTGCTTTGTCGAGTATGCAGCACTAAAAAAAAAAAAGCACAAACGGAGTCCTCTACATCAATGAGCGTGTCTATGCCCTTGCTGTCCATGTTGTTCTGGAAATTTCAGTATCCATTGTTTTTAATTGATTAAAGTGTTTCTTTGTTTTATGTTTAGGCTAAACCTGCTGTTTTTTCTTTAAGAGACATTATTTGTCTTTTTCTTTATGTGAACAAACAATATTCACATTCAAAAGCCTTTGGGAACGCCTCATGAAACTCTTCATATGTTCTATTTTCAAATTAGAGCTGCATTTGTGATTCACAAATCTTCCTGGTTAAGATCCTTCTCTCGTGGTCTTGATCCACGGCTGGGTTTCTGTTGTCCTTTGAAATTAAGCAACGAGAGGTAACTCTTGTTAGGTAGCATCGCTCTGACCCTCCTCTTCAACATAGCTCTCTTCCTTCAGTCCCTCTCAACGTCTCTCCCGTCGTCTCCAAAGCTGCCACCTTTTTGCCGCCCGGCAGCTTGATTGTCTCTTTCCCTGATCAGCTGATTGCCGGCAGGTGTGACCGCACCCAGGCAATTTGTTTACGGGGAAGTCCACTCCCTCCATCACCTGCCTCCTGTGTCCACGTGGCCTGAACGGTCTCACCTGGGCTGCCACAATATCCATAACCGTCTGAATGTTCAACTTCTGCACCATGTAAATCGTAGTATGTTAGGGTGATTGTTGAGACTGATATGGAGACTTATTTTTCCTAAAAACCAGCAGGATCCAGTCACACCAGAAAGATGAGCAAAACCCCTTCACGTGTTGAAGCAATGATAATAGGAGCCTTAACCGGCCAAGCTCGCTAGCTGCTTGGATACAGCTTGCTAGCTCGCTGGGCCGTCGACTAAAAACAAAATACAGATATTCATCTAACCAGTCATGACTCACTGCAGACCACACCATGCTGCTGTATGCCCATCTTAGTTTAAAGCTGCATTGATCATTTTTTACATTAACAAAAAAAACAAACGTGACATGTTAAAACGGTCGCAAGTAGTGACAAAACCCACAGAAACACATCATGCAACTCTGCAGATTCGCCTCAGCTCTACGGAGCGTTTTAGCATCTTTCAGCCCATTGTTTTGGTTTTACGGCCTCCAACTTTACTGCTCTCATCAGCCTCATTTCCAGCCACAGTTGGTGTCAGTGGTTTGTGTGGATCTATGAGTTTTTTCTTTTACACACAAAGTGACACACCAGCAGGACTTGCACACACATTCACAAGAGTGCTGTTCGTACATGTCTGATTTCCTCTCTTTTTCCCATCTTTCCGTCTACATCACACTCCTAAACCCCTTTTCTCCCTCTGCCATCCCCTTTTTCTTCCCTCTTCCTCGCTCTTCTTCCCCCCCCCCCCTCCCCTCTCGTTGCCTGAGGGTGAGCCAGGGTGTCCAGTTCCTCACGCTCTCATCGCGAGCTTCCAGTCTGCACGAATGACTCTGCGTTACCTGCTGCAACCTGGCCTACTTTGAAAGTTCCTCCCCTGCTCCACTCCAGCGCCACCAGCAAAGTCACAGTCAGACAGAAAGAGGTGGTGGGCTGGTGAATTAGCAATGTGGAGGGAGGAAGAGAGCAGATAAGAGCAAAGAAAGAAAAGTGTGCATCTTTTGAATATATTTTTGAGAGCACTTCATGCTGCATTCACAGCGTGGCAGTAGTCCATAGAGGACAAACTGGATTATTCAGTTTTTCAGCGGGAGAACAATGGAACATTTCCTGCCAGCACTGCTAGATTTTCCCAGATTTTATCGGCTTCTCAAAACCAGACATGGAAAAGCCTTTCGCAATGGACGCAGCCACATCTGTTTGTCCAGCTGTTCCTGTTGTGTCGGTGGAAAAGTCATAAAGTGAAATTTCAGCTTGGTTGCGTTGTTCCGCTTCTCTGTGTTGCTTCATTCTAGTTTAAAGTGGAAACATTTAAAGTGGAATAATTTAAATAAATCATGTCCACGTTCATTTTCAGACATTACTATAATTACCCTCAACAAATTAGACTGTCACTGAGGCAACAGGCATGAATCTGTTACAATTCTGTGGAGCACAAAACCGGAACTCTTCTTAGTTTGCAATCTTATACTTTACATGCTGCAGCTTTATTCTAAGTCTATTTTATTCGAATTTGGACTTCACATTAGCTGACCCCATCAGAATAAATTTTCACTGTTATCAAAAGCTGTTACCAGACGGGTAAACAGCAACATGCTCACTGAACTCAAACAAATGTGTCTATGAGAAAAATGGTTATATTTTTAAGGAGCATAAAATGCTACACTACAGCTGGGGTCATTTCTTCATAATGTATCAGGTTATTAGAGAATATGCAAAGCTCTTTAATGTGTAATTTCACACACACACTCAGACACACAAGTGGCCCAAATATATGTAGTGGTGCAGGTATCAATTAAAAAAATTTAAAAAAGAAATTCTACTGCTAGTGGTATCTTGGTGGTGTCCTTTTTTTGCAATCTTTTTTGACCTGACCTCCTTTCAGGATTCATTTGCATTAAATAAATAATACATCAACGCACAGAAACCCAGAACTTGAAGAGCGGTTCTGAATCCTCTGAAGCAAAAAGCAAAATTAAAACATCACAATCAAGCACATATTTTTCAATGTGCAAACTGCACGGTTGTTAATTTGTGCCCAAAACATCCAGGCATTAGTTCACAATTTAATTTGAGTGCTGTCCTGCTTGTGACTTTTCTTATCATTCATTCACTCACTCACTATACCGCTTATCCCGAAGGGTCGCGGGGGGGGGGGCTGGAGCCAATCCCAGCTGACATTGGGCGAAAGGCTTTTCTTATCCATGATATATTAAATTTTTTTAAATGTTATTTGGTCATTGACCTACTATGTGTTTGTGCTACGTATCCTTGGACCCTCCTGTGACTCTGTTTATTTTTTATAAGATCTTATAACTTTATGAAATCTTGCTAACCCTCATGACTCTTAGGCTGAAAAACACAGTGTAACTGTGTAATCAACATTTGAGTGACTAGTCACCTACTGTATATAAAGCCTCATATTCAAGGTCAAGACTGCAGGTGAAAGAGCTAATCACCAGACAACATATATGCCTCCATCCTTAAGCCTTGGGTATATTTTCAGTAAGCAGATGAGTGCAGGAATGGGTATAATGAAGGGAGAGAGGGAGAGACCAGCTAATTGCTGTGGATTTTCGGTCCTCCAAGGTATTGGCTGCTGTTACAGAGGTGAACTTCTCTCTCCTCTCGTCTCCTGGGTGAACGACGGAGGCCCCAAGGCGGTCCTCCCTCTTCAGAAGTCAGCGTTGACGGGGGCAGACAGAGAGAAAGACGGGCGCTCCATCAAGATTTCTCTTTTTTTTCCACTCTGTGCTTTTTCAGTGTTCTCTCTTTCTCTGCTTCCTAATTGTTCACTTTAAAGTCTGACTTCCTGTTGGAAATTCTCTCTCTGTGTTTCTGACTCTTTCCGTGGTTTGTGTTGGACGATACTGAGCTGACATTTGTCCAAGAACAGCAGCCTACACAGAGCCCACCTTATCTTCTGTCACCTGTTTGTCATTAATATGTATGAGTTATCGTGTAGTCATACTGCAAGTGGAACCCATCAGTAAGGCGTCTGTTCATGTCCTGTAGAGTTGAGAAGTTATTTTGGGCTCCCTTCTTTGGATTAGGACTTTAAACACTTCAATTCATTGATCCATGATTTAGATACAATTTGCTCTGGATCTTCATGGTCCCCTGAGGATGAATCTGAATGTTTTAGTGACATCCTGAACTTTTCCTCCAACACCGCTTTCAAGTCAAACTTCAACTTCTACACCCCAAATTTCAAACTAATAGACAGAATTGGCATGAAATGGAGTGGATTAATTCTTCCCAGAGGTTGAAGCTATTTCATTTTGGACAAACTGTGAGCTAGTGCCACCCTCTGACCAAAATGTCAGTGCGGCACGGATTATATTTCTCACTCTAACAGGTCCATCGTTTAAATTAGTTAATTTTGCATGTGCGGAGTACATTCATGCTGCAAGGAGATCAAACTTTTGGTAAGATGCACCAAATGGTTCAATTATTGATTCAAATGGGTTTATCATTATCAAAATGTGTGTTTGCTTTTCTTCCACTATCACAGCTCCAGCCATTCATAGCAGCTTTACCACTCGGCGCTGAACAGAAGGGTGGTGTCGCACAAGAAAGAGTGACAGCAATGCATATAGAGCATTACACCGGAAGAGTTGCTTAAAGTGTACATACACCTTAAGCCTGATATCAGTCTGTGCTCCAACTAAAGTTCAAGCCCCCATGTCTGCAAGTATCAGTCCTGCATGTTGTTGAGCCAAAGATTGAATCCTCACCAGCTCCAGGATCACCGCTCTGTAGCTGACATTGACCTCTGGAGATCAGAGGTTCATGCGGAGGGGTCAATGTAAAAAAACACCTAACCCTAACCCTAACCCTAACCCTAGTCCCCACATATATAATGAAAGAGCCAGATTACAGCATTATTAAAAGCAGTTCAGACACAATATAACTTAATGAATCTGGATGACTTAATTTGCCTTACAAGCACAAGCAGATAAGATGATCACGACTGATCCCTGTGGAGAAATATTGCCATTACAGCAGCCAGTAGTAACAGCAGCCAATAAAGAAAGAATTTATGTAAAACAAAATGTCACGTTGGGAGATGGAAGTTACAGGTTGTTGTAATGCACCCATCGAGTTATAGAATAATACCACAATGTCACATAGAAATACATGAATGGACAACAGACAGCTTTATGATTGGATGCAAATAACAGCAAATTAGTAGCACTGACATAAAGATATATGAAAATATGCCTGTGGTGTGCATCATCACGCTTATGCTGGTAGAACGTGTATCGCTGTAGCAACAAACGCCACAGGACCAATACTAAATGTGTAACGGAAGTGTTGCTGGCATGCCCACTGTATTCAGATGGCCGGTGTGCATCTACAGAGAGCCCACGTGAAAGTGGAATGTCCGGATCCAAAAAGTAAGACAACGCCACACTCAAAACCTGACTGACATTCATAATAATGCAAGTGACTGAAAATCCAGCCCTGGAACACGGCCTTGCTCAACACACTTGTCATGTGTGTGCAGCGTAGCGGAGGCAGGGAAAGGACCCAAATGCAAAGAGGAGCAGTTCAACCATTTATTGGCAGTAAATGCCCTTATATGCAGGAAGACAGGCAACTTGTAAGTATAAGTTCAGAGACAAAACACAGGGCAAGCAGCACAACAGTGCCAACATCAGAGGCACAAACAGAATGAACCAACAAAGGAAAGGAACAGGTATATATAGACAAGGGACTAACGAGGGAATCAGGCGCAGGTGAGCACCGGGGAACAGGTGGAGCTAATCAATGACACACGAGGGCAGGAACTGAACAGGATTTCAAAGTAAAACAGGAAACACAGACAAAACCTATGAGACGTAACGACACTCTACCTGTCTAGATATGGATAGTAAATTCTTTAAAAAACAATGCGATATTGTTTTGTATTAAAACTAATGTTTTTAGCAAACACCATTTCGCAGAAGCCCCTGACCGTCGTTAAGCGTCGGCAGCTTGATAGACTGAGAGGCTCCCATATGTCATATGGGAGTAAATTTAAAAACTAGCTTCCATAAAGGCTGCTTGTAAATACTGTTTATGTCAACTTTTGTTTTGTAATCCCAACATTTCCAAGTTGGCGCTTAACAGAAGAGCCTGAAAAATCAAACAAGGCCTGTCATGCAAGGAAATTAAACCCAAATTGTACGCGTGGCGCCGTATTGTCAATACAATGTTTAGCCCTCACATGACCAACTCTGCAACCATATTGAGTTGTGCATTAATGTGAACACTTGCGCGTCATAAACAAGGGAATCTCTCCCATCTATACATCTCACATCACGTGGCACGAGGACAGTCGACTGGCAACCTATGAGAATGGACAGGTGGGGCTGAACAGCACTGACGCTTTTCAGACAGCAGAGACTACCGCTGAAACGATGGAAAGGTGACATTAGAAGAGAGAATCCCAGATAAAGGAGAAACTTTATGTTGTTGTGAAAGCTAACAAATAAGTTGTTCTTTAACTGTGTGTGAAATTATGAAGTGCTGTTCTACATATTCATTTATCTTGGAAAATTGTAAATCCCTATAACATGTTTCACTTTCTCAGAAAGAATGATGAAAGAAACCTTCCTATGAGAGACCGCAATGGGTTACAGACGTTAGTGGAGCAGCAGAAAACCCCGGACGTGACGTCAGGACTCCTGCTCTCTACAGGAATCACATGAAACAGCAGAAACTTACTGTACTCTTTAGCACATGCTACACTGATCCTGACATCTTAGCTGCATGTTAGAAATGTTCTTTGGTTGAGTTCCGGCCTTTACTCACTTCTTCTTCTTCTTCTTTTCTTCCTATGTCTCTCTCTCTCTCTCGCTCTCTCTCTCTCTCTCTGGAAGTTAAAAGGCCAGTGGAACCTGATTAGGATGCAGAGGAGAAAGGCTCTGCTGCAAATTGAAAACATATTGATTCTCCTCATGCTTGGAGGGAGAGGGGGCGAGAACCAGAGGGAGAGAAAGAAAACGACAGGAAGATAGAGAGAGAGAGAGAGAGAGAGAGAGAGAGAGAGAGAAAAAGGATAAGAGAGAGGATAAAATCTGGTGATGAAACAGGGGGGCGCAAGACAGTTGCCCAGTGCCAGTAGCAACTTGTGTGGATGTCTGGTCTCTGTCACACAAACAAACCTATATGCATGTTTTCCATATACTAAGGTAACATCCCATGGGGTGAGGGCTCTATGGTCGCCATGGCAACGGGGTCAGGGCGGCAGTCGTGCGTATTTGCGTGAGTGTGCGTGTCTCCTACATGTGAACGCATGCTGTCACGTCCAGCTGTGGTGGGGAGAGGCCGCGGGATGCCGATGAGAGAGGACAGCGCATAACACGTACAGATGTGCTGACTGCACAGTTTCCATGGGAACAAGCCCCCCCCCCCGCCTCTCCCACCACCAACACCAACATATCCCTCCTCCTTCCATCGCTCCTCATTGCTCTTGCAAAAGCTTGACAACCTCCGCTAATACGTCTTGCTGCGTCTTTACGTGTCCATGCATTCCTGGTAGGGCTCCCACAGCAGCTACAGCTCAATCTGTCATGTCCTGAGTGCATGTGCAACAGCCTCTAGTGTGTCTCTCTGTGTGTGTGTGTGTGTGTGTGTGTGTGTGTGTGTTTCTGTGTGTGTGTCATGCTTGTCTCATTATTTAATCAAGGATGAGGGTGAAGAGAGGAGAGTGTGAGGGAGGTGGTGGATGTTATCAAACAAAGTGGCTTTCTGTCTTGTGCACACACACACACACACACACACACACACACACACATAGGGCCAAGCATCATTGGTGTGCACACAGACAATCACAGTCACTGCTGGTACCAGAGCTGATCCTAAAGCATGTTCTTGTCTTATCTGCTGTGCAAAAGCTGCCATCATATGGCTATCCGCTGCCACTGCATGTTTATTTGGCTATTTCTAAAGTGAAGGTGGAAAATTCAATTCAATTCAATTTTATTTATATAGTGCTATATCATAACAGAGTTATCTCATAGCACTTGGTAATATAGAGCAGGTCTAGACCAAAATCAGTATGTATACATATTAGGCTACATGTATTAGGCATGTAATTACTCGTATCTCTTTCAGGCAGCTTTAAGTGCTGCATGACTATTCAAAGACAGAAATGATAAGCCAGGTTGCTGAATGGATTTTCAACCATTTCCCATAAAATATCACCCCATAACATCTCAGGCTTAATTAAAACAAAACAAAAAAGAAAACAAACATCTAAAGCGTAGTTTCTGCACACAAAAATGATGTTTGCCATATACAGTTAAAAGGCTGCATTGGCCAGGAATTGAACCAAAACCTCCCTGAATTGAACCACCAAGGATGAAAGAGCTTCCATAGGTCTACTACTGTGTTTCTGTCAATTGTATTTTTTAATGGATTGCCCTGCGCCTTGCTGCCCGCTCAGCGGTGAAAAAGTCAAACTTACCAAAAGCGATCAAGTCAACTAGTTGGGATATTTTTCCCCTACAGGCTCCCTTACAAATATCCACTAAATGTGTATTTTACACAAAGACAATTATGAAAAGAAAAACTTGTCTGTTCAGTGTACCTGCCTTGCTGTTTTTCCTCAAACACCACGTACTAAAGGAGAACTGTGAAGCCTAATGACTAAGAACACATGTTGTATATCCTCATGTGTGTATATCACCATGTGTTTGCACTGTTGAAGGATCAATACACCCACTGATGCTGTTTTGGTTTTATTGTTCACGACCGGATGGACAGAATCTGCACCGATTGACATCATGTCGATAAGTTATTGACTTTATTTGTATTATTATTTTACTGGCATCCATGGAAACCTTGAGATAACGAAAACAACATCAAATGGTTTATAGTTTGTTTTTGAAGAGCTGATTTTACGACAGTTTCACTAACATACCGCCGTCGCGCTTTACGGCCGCTCGCTGGTGCAGGATAGACAGCAGCTGTCGGCAGGTACGTTAGAAAGAACAAAAACATCCATTAAAGGTGCTGCTTTTTCTCGCTCGCATCATCCAGATGATCTGACCTTTCTTTGGCCAGTTCGTGTTGCAGTTTTTGCTCTTTCATAAAGCCCACAGCGCGTTTACTGCCGGCTAACATGGCTGCTAGCGCTAACATGCTACTAGCTAAACAACAAAGTCACCAATAAACTGGACTCTGGGCTCGTACAGCGGTTCTGTTCGGTACATTACAGGTCGTGTATCTTGTGAAATAACGCTTAAGAGACGCTAAACGAGACACTGCTGCTGTGTTACAGCCACGGTCGTGTTTGCCTGCTTGTCCACCTGCCGTGAACGTGGTGTGGCGGTGACCTGCTAACAAACCAGCAGCAGCAGCAGCAGCTCTCACGTTTTGAACATGGCAGCAACGTGTGAATATGTTGGCTGACTGTTGTGTGTTGGACCCGCTCAGGCGATGCGCTTTGGACTGTCCGCTGCAGAGACACTGCGAGGTGGATCCGTGAAGGCTCCTGTTGTGGTGAGTGTTTGTGTTTCCTTGATGCTGCAGATGCTACAGATGTGTCTTGCACCGACGCGGTAATCTCACTTGTGATTGCTGGTTTGTGTTGGTTGAACTCCGTGTGTTGCTCTAATGTGTTTTGGGACATCACGGTCCTGATGGCAAAAGTTCAGTCACCTTTAGATTTGAGCCTCGACTCTGGAACGATCAGAAGGGCCCCACCTGAGGGTCTGAGGCTGCGAACTGGCTCATATGGGGTCAGGATTTCTGCTATATAATTTGGTGCCAGACCCAGGCGCCGTACAAGTGATCAGTAAAATCTTAAAAATCAATTCTGAATCGAACGGGGAGCCGATGGAGAGAAGAAGCCAGGATATCTGGGTGACGTGACGTCGTCTGTTAGAACCAGTAAGAAGCCGAGCTGCTGCGTTCTGGACTAGCTGGAGTTGAGAGAGTAACTTTTGGTTGATGCCAGAGAAGAGGAGTTACAGGAGTCGAGTTTGGGTCACCGGGTCTCAGGGGAAGCATGTTTTCGTGTTTTCACCGTGCTGTCCTACAACAGATTACATTCTGTTACCTGTTACCTATTAATGTGCAACCTGCCCCAATCACATTTTCTATAGTCCTTATTTCTTTGGCGAACACTCTTGCAGGTAGACAGATGACATCTACAATTGTAATTGTAAACCATATATATGGTGTGCAATGTGAACTCATTAAAATCTGATACAATTCATAGGAAAAAAACACTGAAACAAGTTAGTATTTACTGGATTTTAGCAAAAATGAGCATATTTTCAGAAGCGAGGTCTTGAGTTTGAGTTCTAGTGCTTCAACAGGAAGCGATCATGGCCTGAGCACCGGCTGCATCACTCGGGGAGAAACATTGGCCCTGTATTGATTCAAATATTAAAAAAAATTAAAACCGTAACAGAGAGCATCAATATTTGTCGCGAACCTGCCTGAACGTCGCCGAGCCCTCCGCAGCTCAACACGCTGCACATTAAAATGTGGAGGCTCGCAGGAGTCGCACACGTCCGCGCTCTTAAATCGAGCCGGTGACAAGAAAAACACAAAATGACTTGACTTATTGATTAATTCCAGATCAGTTTCTGTGTTATGTTCACTGTTTTGATGCACAGGAAAGTGTGCGAAAGTCAGGCACTCTCGCCAAGCACGGCGGCACTTTTGACTTATTGCTTTCTGACCTTTTGTGGCATTTGGAAAGGGCAGCTCTGCAGACAGATGGTGCATACACATATGCAAATTGATAATGTTAGGTGATGTGCCATATCAGCGATTCATATGATCTCCTCTGCACCTTGATAATGCCTCTCCGCGACACCGTGGTGGAAGTGTTGCGGTATTTCTTTGCGGAGAAGTGAACAAATAAAATGAAAACATGCCATTTGTATGTTTAATGAAGCAAACGAATAAAGCAATCAAATAAAGGGTGATCACGAGAGAGAGAGACAGTGCGAGCGCAGAGTCAATCTGCTTCAGCTGAAAGGACGCAGATACATAGATACTCCAAGATGCATGTGAGGAGTCTGACCACGAGGGGCAGATACAGTCACATATACAGAGAGCAAAGGAAGGATATCAGCCCACATCATCTGTCTCCAGCAAACGGGGGTCACGTCCAAGGATCCGTACACCTGGCAGACTGTTCTCCTGTCACCCCTCCTAACAAACAAGTTACAGGATGCAAATGTGAGCCAAGACAGGAAATATCAAAAGTTTGCAAAGTGCAGAATAAAAAAAAACATATCTGGTAACAGGAAATATGATATTTTGCCCTCACAGACACAAGTGCCACTGATATTTGGCTTTCTTTGTCAGTAAAACACACACTTGATTTACTGCATCATCTGTAATACAGTCAAGTTTATTTATGAAGCCCAATATCACAAATTTTCAGAACTCTATCGGCGTGGTCTGAGTGGAAAACAAAGGTCAGACTGAATGTGCCTTTTGAAGAAAAGGTTTAAAGAAGACAGAGGAATATTTTAATGAGGCCAAAATGTGAATGGGCTTGACCTCTGACCTTGCTGTCGTTAGATCTTCATTTCCAGTCGATGCTAAAGCGCCACACGCTGAATGACCCTTGACCTCCAAACATTTATTTATTTTTCTGTTGCAAGCAGGCATGGACGTGTTCAGTGTGTGCATCAGCTACTATCAGTATATTTAAATGCCTATTATAACCTGATTACTGCGAGTGACCAGATAATAAAAAAGGTCTTCAAGGTCACAGCCCACTCCCCCAATGACACGAGCTCATAAAATCCCTTTTTATGTGGAGGGTTAATGTCTAAAAGGATGTGAACAGAAAACATCTTATTAGAGCCACAAGAGAACGACCATGCACAGATATTTCATTCTCAAATTGTAACGTGAATATTTGGGTTTTTTTGTTGTTAGCCAGGCTGTTCTTTGTGTTTAGACCTCCCCTTTGTTAGTGGTTCACGTTAACTGATGTTAAACTGATGTGTGCTTTCGTCGCCAAAACTCAACCACACGCGGGACTCAGGACACAAATCTCAGGGTGTTGTCTGTTTGCTCTGGTCCGAATCAGTTGATGAGTTTGCAAGCTTGGAGTGAAAAGGCAAAAGGCAATTTAACGCAATTTAACACAGCCTTCCTTAACTGTGACACAGAATAAAAATACATTTGTTTAATAATTAATTTAAATTGAAAACTCAAGTGCTTTGTAAACATATGGTTCATATATTCTCTCACAGTCTCTTAGTTCACAGTCGGCCTTTACTGTAACGTTGCTTTGGCGACGGCTCACAGTGTAGGGATGAAACTTGGTGGCCACCTACATGTAGTTCTTGGTCGCCACATAGTAACATCTTGTGGACGCCGGCCATAGGGCCATGGTTAATGTGGAACCCTGAAACCGTTTGCACGGTCTGCCGCGTCCCAGAATGCAAAGCACACCTGGCTACAGGAGCCGTTTAGCTCAAACTTGTAGAATCCACCTGGCAGTTAGGTCGGATCATGTTCCCACCACAAAGGAACCACTCCAGCGCTCGTTTGGAGCTGCACCGAGACCACCTCCTCTATAAAGGGTCTCACAGCTGCCCAAACAAAAGGGGAGGTGTGAAAACGCCCTGAGTCTTCGCTGTCAAAGTCCTTTGCTTTGCTTATGGAATAAAAATGTAGCACTTCCTTGCATTTCCCTGCAACACTTCCTTGAAAAGGGAACTTGCCAGTGAACATAATCCAAGAAGCAATTATGTTTCCCTCAAAATGTAACTGGCAAAACTAATTAGTACATGAATGTAATTTCAAGGAGACAGGGTTGCATAGCGCTGAGATGCCCATGCCAACATATTGAGATACATTCACACTGAACATTTAAATGCATAAAATTCATACTGAATATATCTGCGGAATGGCTGCTGTCGATATTACCTACTGAAGCATGATTAAAAGGATTTTGCGTTTATGTTTATGCAACTCAAATGTCTTGGTTAAAGAGTGGGGTTCTGTGTAAATGTTGACAAACTGAATTGGAGCAGTCTCCCAGCCCTCCACACTGGAAACTCATTCTTGCAACGTTTTTCCTGCACTATACTGTAAGAACATCACATCATTTCCTGCACTGCAAACAAACGTAAATCACTGCATTTGAACAGACTGTAATTACTGTCAAAGCATCTGGCATTAACATGCAAGTAAACATTATAATTGTTAAATCTAATAAACACGATATGATAAAATGGATACTGTAAATGTCCACGGAGCTGATTCTCTTTTCTTTTGTCCCTCCTCTGTTGGGAGGTCAAAGGTCAGAGTCAGCAACACAACAGCACTAATGAAACTGCCCTGCAAGCTTCAGCAGGCTGCATATTTTCTGTCACAGAGATTTGAGACGTCCCCTCTCATCTCCCTGCTGCCCAAACATGATGCTAACACGTATTAGCATCTTTCCCCTTCAGAGACAGAGAGTCCTCTCTCGGTCTCCAGCCTGAGTTGTGACAAATCAATCTGTTCAGCATCTTCACTCATGAATTATGGATGAACCCCGTAACCTCAGCCCATCGCTTTATAACTGAGTGGATTCAAAATAATAATAATAATAATAATAATAATAATGATCAAAATTATTTAAAGAGTGTCAAAACAGAGGAAATGTGGCATTTTTGGATTTGAAATCGGATAGACACATATTATTTGACTTTATTATTTTATTATTTATAATTTTTTAAGAATCACCTTGTTGATTTTATTCAGTTATAAAAACATTTTTCATCCACATACACTGTTACAGAGCAGAATTCACTTCTGCAGTCTTCAAATTATGAAATTAAACGTGAGTGAAATTGTGACGATAGATTCCTTTTTTTTAATTTAAACTAGTAGGCATAATTTTGTTTAATCTGCAAAACAATGCAATGCATGCTTATATATTGACAAAGTCAAAGTCTAATTAGTTAGAAAAACTAAATCAGAGAAGATTATCACCTTTTATTCATTAAAGTATATAAAACAACGCCAATATACCCAAAGCATATAACACATTTATTTTTATGTCATTTATTCGGAGCAACGTGAACATCCTGTCAGACATGCAAATCACTTAAGCCGCTATGTGAAAGCCTGTGACACTGAGACATCAAACTACAACAAAAACGAGACAAAATATTCTGGGCAGAGAGCTTTCAGTGCTTTGCAGGAGTCAGTGTTTCAACCAGTTTAAATCATTCAGGGACTCACAAAAATCGATAATCTTACTTGGTTAATCCCTGAATTTTAAGAAGACATGTCTGTGCGGCTTGTGATCACTATAAAAAATTTAAAAAAAATCAGTTTTGGATCCTAAACTTTGAAAAAGTCACTCAGAAGTCATTCTGAAGTTACCACAAAGTTTGTCTGGGTATAATTTTCTCACAGCTTTAAACCTCTGCTGCCGTCGCTGCTCTCTCTGTCTTGCTGATATTCAGATAAACAAGAAGGTTGATTAAGAGTTCATCCTCCAGTCTGAGGAAATCTCATTTCGTCTGGCTGACATTTATGTAAAAGGGAAGTAATAATGGCTCAGGGTTTGTGACTGTCAGTAAGCCAAGTCAGTGACACAACACTGTTACTCCTTGCTCTTATTTTGCTCCTCTGACATTTCTCTAGGATATAGAGAAAATCAGTTTTGGGTGATAATGAGTATCTCACTTTTTAATTTCAAACTTTCTGTAAGCTTGTGGGTAAACGCGCAGATAATTGGAATTGAGAAAATGTAAAAGTTGAAGCTTAAAGCACGGATTCTAGCTGGCTTTAAATGCACCACATGAACAAACAATAATCAAATAAGAGTAAAGGCTAAAGGTTTCCATCCAAATGTACCACGCATTTTAACTGAATTTTCAGAGAATTCGGCAAGAAAGAGAAAATGCAAATTAATGCACATTTCCATCCACTACTCATCCAAAGAAATGTTGCAAAAAACTTAAAGGACGAAGGTCCAATGGACAAAATGAACGTGGTGGTAGAAGAAAAAGAACGAGGCAGTGGACACATAAAGGGCATGGTTCATGTTCTCTTTTCAACTAGCAAATCTAAGCATTTTTCTGCCACAATGTTGTGTATCTCTTCTCTGACTGAAGAATGAATGTCCTAAATTATACCAATTTGGCCCAAAAATACACAACAGAAGACACCTCTGACAGGCTCAGGCCTTTTTTGTGCTCAGTGAAGCTCCTGGATAAATAAAAAGTCAAACAAAGCTTGTGTGTGTGTGTGTGTGTGTGTACAGCTCTGCTATGTCTGCAGAATGGAAAATTAGATTACGTTTCTGGAGGTTTAGTGAGAAAAGTGTGAAAGTCAGTTACAATAAGGAGCTCTGTCATTTATAAAAAGCCAAATATTGCATTTCATCAGTGGAGAGAAAGCGAGAAGCGGAGAAGACGAGAAATTCAGACATATGGGGATTGTTTCCTCCCGGGTTTCTAACAGACGCCACTCTGTTTGCCTGTCAAGGATCAGCTGGATACTGGACCAGGGTCACAATGTGTTGTTGGTCGGCGCCTTTGAAATGACCCATGTTACTGTTTGAAAAAGCTCAGTTTGAGCACTTTCTGATCTATTATGTGTAGCAAACAAAACCCACTTGGTTCCGGTTAGACAAAGGCTGCCTTCGTGGTTACAATAAACCAGTGACGGGATACGAACTGATCACCAATATCACCAAAGTGATGTTAATGTTTGGAGCGCACAACGGCCCATCCAAACCTCTCCAAGAGATTTTCGGCGTGATGTGAATACGACTCTCGCATTTGCATCTCAAGGACAACAGTCAGTCAATCGCATGACAAAAGGTCACTTGTCTGTAAACATGTCATTGTCTCCTGTTAGCACATGTGGTCTGTTAAGTACAGTATGGCAATTACTTATTACTCATTTACCTTTTGAAGCATCTGCACAATGGAAAGTCATGCTGCTACGAGCAAATCATGTTTGCACTGTACGGACAACCTGCTCCGCCAGTTGCTCGTCCCCACCTCAGCTCCACCCAGGCTTCCTCAGCGTTTCGGATTGTAACTATACAAAATGAGAACAACCACAAGCTTTCCAAACATCCCATCAGAAACCTCTAAGTGATGAGTGTTTGTCTTCAGTCTTGGCGGCAGCCCGCTGGCACGCAACCACTGCTTACAAAAAACACCCACTTCTGTCTTTCTCGCTGTTGTCTTCATTTTTAATCCCCGTTGACATTCTAACAATGTCACAAGGAATTAAAATGGCACAAGCCAATCTGTCACGCAAAAGCTAATAATACTCACGCTGGCAGTCCTCTCCCCTGCAAGCAACTTCTCAGAGTTTTAAAGTTTTGATGTAAAGAAACGTGCAGGTCGCCGTGCAATACTCAAGGTTGATAACGTCATTACAGGGCAAGACATTTAGTCATTTAGTCATGTGAGAAGTCACAATCAGTGCAGAAAATTAGAGTGCAAGCGTTGTTTTTTATTGAAACAAAATATCCAGCCCTTCTAATGTTCAAAATGAACAGATAAAATCCACGTTTTAAAAATTAAGGACAAAGTAAAGTAAGACACTATTCCTGAGTGAGTCCCGCTGTACATGGAGGAACTACAGGTCTTGGAGGAACCACACTGAAATGTAAAAGGAACTTGCACTTGTTAATAAGCTGGCACGCACATATTGATGGCCTTCATCTAATGCAACAAACACTTAAAAAGATTTCTTTCAGACATGTTTTAATACTCTGCCTTAATAATTTGATTACCTTCCAAATTACCTTCTTAAAAATTCTTAAAGTTACATCTGCTATTCTTAGCTCTGGGCAGACTCCAGGAAGTTGACGCTCGAGGCCAAGAAATTGTCCCGCACATAAACCCCCATTCCCACTTAAGCAACGAATTGTCATTTTTACACCTCATTTTAAAAGAAAGGAGATACAACTTGTTAATAAGTGAAATTAAATAATTAAATAATGAATGTAAAAGCAGCCTTCCAGCATCAAACTCTGCACATTCAAGCTCAGTCGTCATTCAGTCAAGAAAAGCATTTTCGTGACTCCACCTCCTGCAGCTGGACAGTTTGAGGGCCGAGTCCGAGCAGAACCGCGCTCCATGACCGTTGGGCCTAATGTGGTAATTTGACAGAGCACAAGTGAACGTTCCACCGCAGCGCTGGGTTAATGTGGTGTCCAGTTTCATTTCCTGGTTATTAGTGTTGAGTGATTACGACAGCATTTCTGGGAGTTTAATTCCCACTGCTGTTTGTTCTCTGCTGCTGTGTGAAAAACCATCCACACACACACACACACACACAGAGATCTTCCTCTTTCCTCTCTTCACCTATTTCCACAGTATATTCACAGGAGAAAGAGAAGAGAAAAGGGAAGGAGCAAAGTAGCTGCAACTACAGAAACATTGGCACGGCTCTGCTGGTCGCTATGTCCAGCACGTGGGTCGGGGTTGGGTTAGGGTTTGTACAGGTCAATCTGACTTTGGTCATCTCTCTCTACCCAACCGGTCGAGGCAGATGACACCCACCAAGAGCCTGGTTCTGCCTGAGGTTTCTGCCTGTTAAAAGGCAGTGTTTCCTTGCCACTGTCGCCTAGTGCTGCTCATGGTGGAATTGTTGGGTCTGTGCTCTATATTAACAAGTGCTATGAGATAACTCTGTTATGATATTGCGCTATTTAAATAAAATTGAATTGAATTGAAGTCAGTACATGTGTTCTTTAATTGATAAATTTTGAATTTTGGCACCAAACCCCATCTAAATGTCACTGCATTCTAAATTAATTTAGGGATGGATTCAGT
>JAVQJF010096725.1:0-33891 GCA_036023855.1 Gadopsis marmoratus | reverse complement strand
ATACATATATATGTATATAAATATATATATCCAGCCAGGATGCTGTACCTCTCACAACAACGTCGTAAAATTAAACATGTTGAGCTAAACATTTACAACACTAATAAACTTTGTGGTATTCCAATACCGTACCAGCAAGATGTGTTTAAAAGAACATTGCAGATAAGTCAAAAATACTGACACGCCCATTTCATCTCACTTCAGTGACCTTCTGAGTGTTTGTGTGGGAGGGGCTGCGGTACACATCACAGCATCTAAGCATGTATAATATTCATGTAAAACACCCTTGCATGCATTCCTACATGCGCATGTATATACACTAGTATGGCCAGTGCGTCTAAGAAAGGCACTTTTTTGCAGTCTCTGCGTGCACACATGTGCTCACATCCCCCAATGATGCATGTTAGAGTGCTTTATTGAAAAACACGGTTAGCTGGAAGATGGGCCTTTTTAACATGTATGTTAAATATGTATGTAACATCTAAATGATGTGTGAAATTCCGCACATTCCAATGTATGGCAAGTCTAAGCTCTAAGAGCTAAACATGGTGAGTGTGTGTGTGTGTGTTTGTCTTGCTTGAGACAAGGTCAGCTAATGGTAGATTGTGTACGTCTGTGAGAGCAGTGGGGTTCAGTGGAAGGAGGAGGAGTGAGAGCTTACCTTGCTCCTAGACATTTTACTTGACCTTCTTGCACTATTTTACCACTTGTTGATACTGGATGGTATGTCAGTCTGAAAGAAGAAAACTTTGGGAGACTGCTTTTTAAAGAGATCAGGGACCCTGAAAAATCAGGGTAAAAAAATAAAGGCACGTCGGAAAAACGTGTTTCTTTTGTTCTCATTCTACAACTTATTGCACAATTTAGTTTTGTACAATCATATCTTACCTAAAATTATGTTGATGTATATATTATAATTGAAGTTTTTATTGCAAGAATATGTCTTGCTGTAATTTTGTACAGCATTGTCTTGTAATCCTATGTGTAATGGGCTGAATGTAAGAAGTGTGTCCTGCCTATGACTTCAAGTTTAGTCTTGAATGATAAAGGCAGACATATTCATTATATGGCCTGTGTTTATTATTTGAAACAGAAAATGGTTCCAGTAAAATATTGAGTACCCAACACGGGATAAACTGTATATGAAAAGCTGAATCATGAATCCATATGTTTACGTGAAGTATTTGAACTGTATCTGTGTGTGTTACAGAGGTGTGGTTCAGGGGGTCCAGATGGCAGGCATGAGGGGCCCGGCCTGCACTGGAGTCTGGCTCTAGAGTCCACAGGGGCTCCCACTTCAACTGGACACATTCCACAGGTACACATAAATACTCAACACAGAAACCACACAAAACACATTCCAAAGAACCAAAGATGTTCCTGCGATGGTGAAAACATTTGCTTCTCAACCAAAGCACTTAACTGACAGAAAACACTGCTTACCTAGATCTGTAGGACAATGCTAATTCTGCCACAATCGCAGCTTCCGCTTTGATGATGCATGTATTTTATGATGTATAGCTTTTAAAAGTACATTCACTCAGCGACACCACCGACCATTTATTTCAAATGGTTATACAGTTAGATTTGGTGGAATGGGCTCTGCTGTTTGAGGGAGCTCTCAATGAATCAGAGTCAGCGAGGAGAATTCTGCTGAGAGAGCGAATCCCCCCCTTTAATAAACACATACGTGAACATAAATCTTAGTTAAATCAACAATATGAAATACGACATAGGAGGAGGTCGGGACAGTGGAGGGAGCTGCAGCAGCGAGCGGCGTTGGCATGAGCGTAATCAATCATCGATAAGTCACATAGCCAAACATGGCAATATAGCAAACAGCTAATGCCAGTCAGTCAATACAAGTGCAAGCAATGTTGAACAATGCTTCAATTCAATAAGAGACACTTCCATTATGCACCTGCTGAGAGAGCTGATACCCCAAAACACAATTAATTTTCCCTGCTTAATTATTAGCAGGGATCGCATTATGTAACACACATCTTGCATGGCTCAAACAACATCCTGGCTAGCCTCAGATAAACATCCCAATTCAAGGGAAATATTCTAAACTATTATGGACCTAATAATTGCAATTTTAGATGCATGATGCAATTTCCCCAGAATGCTAGCAAAGCCCTTCTCATCTGACTATACAGAAACACAAAATCGTGTTTTAATGCAAGCCAGGCTTATTCTCCTCTCTTACCATATTAGCAATAATAATAGGAATTAAATTAGCAATAAGCAACTTCAACACTAGCAATACCGATGCAAATGAGTACCTGTGCGTTGCAAATGAATAAAAAGATTGCAAATGAATACAGATTTCAAATTAATGCAGATGTATCATTGTAAAGCGTGTTGCAAACAGCTGATGCCAATCAGCCAGTACAAGCCATGCCAGGTTTTCAGAGCCCTAAGAAATGTGATCAAATTGCTTATTTTGAGAGAGAGAAAAAAGTTAAACAGCAAATCCCCACATTTGAGCATCTGGATTGTGGTTCTGTAAAATATTTGGTATTCTTTCTTGATAAGTGATGTATTTGTTCTCTTTCAGTCTGTCAGCAGCTTCATCAATTTAACTTTTTTTCTTCGACTCAGGACGAGTGCCCATGAGGTCGTCACCACTGGCCCTGCTCCTCCTGATCGGCGTCCAGGCTGTACTGAACATGGGAGGTGGATTGGCCCAGAGCGCCGGGGCAGCCAACCACAAGCTAAGACAGCAGACGGCAGCCAATCACAGAGCAGGACAGCAGCAGACA
Source organism: Gadopsis marmoratus (assembly GCA_036023855.1). Lineage (NCBI taxonomy): Eukaryota > Metazoa > Chordata > Actinopteri > Centrarchiformes > Percichthyidae > Gadopsis > Gadopsis marmoratus. The sequence continues at coordinate 31,126 of JAVQJF010096725.1, read as the reverse complement.
GCAGGGGACCACCTTCTCGAACCCCATTCTTCACAGGAGCATCGTAGGACCAGCCACCACAGGACCAAGAGGCCCCATCGGGCAGCTTCACACACCCAGGATAGGAGCCCTGTCATGGGGCACTCTAAGTCTGATTCCCCCCCGGACCCCTCCATCCCAGTGGTGGACCCCAAGCTCTTCTCCAAGAGACGTTACCGTTCCTCGCCCCGTGTTGTCTTCAGCGAGGTGCCCCCATCACATGATGCCCTGGAAGGTGAGGGCTATGACATTGAAGGGGTGAGGGGGGTGAGGGTAAGGCGCAGAGCAGGATCGCACACCATGCACCGAGGAGAGTACTCAGTATGTGACAGCATAAATACCTGGGTGGGCAACCTGACACGTGCCACAGACATAGCTGGGAACGAGGTGACAGTGCTGCCCAACGTTACAATCAACAATGTGGTGAAGAAACAGTTCTTCTATGAGACCACCTGCCGATCCCCCACACACAGAGGCTCCGGGACTGCAAATGGGGGAAGGCCGGGGGGACGGGGCGGCAAACAGGGCTCCAAATCAGGCAACTCGGGCTGTCTCGGCATCGACAGTCGCCACTGGAACTCCTACTGCACCAACACACACATATTCGTAAGCGCCCTCACCATCTTCAAGGAACGGACAGCCTGGCGTTTCATCCGCATCAACGCCGCATGTGTGTGTGTTCTCAGCCGGAAGTCTTGGGCCGGACGACTGGGGCACTGACCAGGGAGGACACCTCCTGATAACTGAACTATGAACCAAGCACACACATTTCTACTAAACAGCCACTGCAGCTTTATTGCCAATACTGTAATCCTCTTCCCCACCTCCAAACATACACACTCTGAACATAGCATTCAGTCCACACACACACACACACACACACACACAAACAGCTTCAATCCAGTCCCTTGGCCCCTGACCCTACCTCAGTCCGAGAAGTCCTGGTTGTTTTAAGTTATGAGGACTGCATGTCATATTTATGGTTTATACAGTCAAATATGAAAATATATACAGTATGTGTATATACAAAATGAATTCAAGCTTTTAATGTTGTTGTTATTGTTGTTGTGTTGTTCATGCTGTTATTTATTAAACACCTCAGTACTTGCCTGGTTTCTTGTGTCAGTTTAAGATGCTAACAGCTACTCTAATCAATATTTATATATTACTAATGAATAAAATGGCTAACTGAAATATGAAAGAGGTCGGTAGTAGTGGCAAACCCACAGAGAATTCTCACCCAGCTCTGCAGTTTCCCCTCAACTCGACTGTAGATCGCTTTTTAGCATCTTTCAGCTCAATGTTTTGGTTTTACAACCTGCAACTTTGCTACTTTGATTCAGTCCCACCACTCTCATCAGCATGGTTTCCAAATGCAACAATGAAAAGGTCTGATTAACCCACCTGCCCAGCACCAAACAGCCGACAGACAAAGTTAGCGACAAGCGAGACTGATATTTCTCTCAGGACTTGTTGGAGGCCTGATCAGAGCAAAAGGCAACTGTTTGCTAAAAAGCTCTCTATATGAACTTGATGAGCTGATAATATGTGACTGTGTTTACTGCCCCCAACTGGCCAAAAATTCAATAAATGCGAGATTAAAAAGGCTGACAATTGTACACTAAACCCATGAGGGCCCAATTAGAGGTCACGAGATGAATCCTAGTGGTCATGAAATTATTATTGGGGTAGGAAATGAGGAAAAACTCAATTGTGCTACATACAATAATGTTTCAATGCTTCAATAGTTCTCAAAAAGCAACATGCACCGTGTAACAAAGGGACACAAGAGTTCTTCGTAACATTTCACAAGCACAAAAGGTTGCAAACCACAGCTCCTAACATCCCCAAATCCCCGACTCCTTGAGTGCAACTTAAATTTACAAGACCAGACATGTAATCACCCTCAGTACCTACACTTTGGTCTTTATTTTTTCAAATATATTGTTACTACTAGTAACTGTTCTAAATTTCCGACGGCTCATGTCTCTGTTGGCACTGCAGCATTATTCCAGGACAGGGGACAGCAGCAAGTGGCGTCCTAGAGTGAAGGAACGGCGTTCACACCATGCAGGCCTGAGAGTCCTGCTCTGTATTTTATACACGCGGAGGAAGACGGATTGGCTGTGGTGTTCCCAGCAGTGCGGCAGAATTCCTGTCACCTTGGAAAACTGGTGTAAACACAGGGAAATGCCTCTGAGCCTGTATGTGAGGGAAATATAGGGCTCATGCATACAGATGGGTGACATATTTGGTCCAAAATCTCCCATAGGTGCTCAATTGGGTTGAGATCTGGTGACTGTGAGGGCAATAACATACGATTCATTCGATCATTTGTATGCTCATGAAACCATTCCGGAACCCTGTTCTGCTGTACGGAAGCGTCTGACTTACAATAGCATTTCATCTTTACCGACACACAAATTCTCTCAGGTCTCAGGATTTTGACAGAATATGCTGCCCTCTTGTGTTCAGTTGAAAACCATACCTGATCAATGCTTTTGCCAAATGAATAGGAGGAGAAAAAAGGGAGGACTGTTACAGTCTAGAGCTCTCACTTCTTTCCCCTCTTCTCGCTGAAAGGGGAGTTCTGCACCTTTCTTCACACCACCATCACCCTCCCCAGGTGCCAGGCTGCGCTCTCACCCTCGCTAATGCTGCTGCTTCACAGATCATAGGCGGTGCTATACAGCTCTGGGTGTGTTGCCAGGAAACCTCATCGCAGCAAGGCTGTCTGATCAAAAGGTTTTTCAGAAGGTGACCCCAGATAACCTCTCACATTGGCCAGAGCTGCAAACAGGCGGTGTGGCTTGTTAACGGTTTTCTCTCCATTTTGCCGCAGTAGCTGTGAAGGCGGGAACCTGCGCGCAAAGAGAGAAAAATGAAGCTGAGTTCTGGCTCCTTCACAGACTTATGAGTTGCAACAAGGGATCATAATTTATCCCATCTCTGCTGCTTTTCCTAATTGCATACAGGTCAAGTAGGCAAACCTGCACCTGGATGAGTACAGTGAATAAATAGCACTCCTTAAACATCTGCTGTCAAAGAGCCTTTCAACAAGTCACTTGTTGTAAAAACCTGCATTTGTACTACACGTCTCCCATTACATGAAAGAAGAGCACTGAAAATAAACTGCCACACACTCTGTGCTTGCAGTCTGACCATTAGATGGTGCCATGCTGCCACAGATAGAAGTCTCTTTCACCTCTCAAGTCTCCTGCCAGTTTGTGGTCAAAGCTAATCAAAGTTAAGACTTTGATTAACACTATTTTCAACAACTCTTCTAAGTTTCAGTGCAGCTTAATCCACCTCCTGGTAAAGTGAGACTAATCGCTGACCCTAACAACCGACAGATATCGCAGTCTGTCATCAATCGTGACCTCAGAGCGGAGGAAAAGCTCCAGGCCGCCGGCGCCCAAACATGGGTGTAACAGACAGCAGCTATTAACAACACCCCTTCAAGGGAGAAGGAGAAAAGCAAGGACTTAATTCACACAGCCAACACAACAGTAGAACTTTGCTTCAATTCGTCTGGCTCACAGTTGTATCAAATATGTTCACAGTGCTGGCTGTTGACTCACCCCCCCCCCCCCCCCCCATGGTCCTGTTAAGTATCATGTTGAGTTGTAAAATGATCTAGTGAGCTATTTGTTATCTATTTTCATGGAGGTTGTGACCTACACACATTTTTCTTGTTTGCATGTTTGGAGCCTCATAGTAACTGAATGGCCAGCAGCCCATAATAACTAACAAGCAGGGACAGAGTGGTCTTGGCCCGGTCTTATCAGCCTTTCCTCTTTTGGCAGTGCTCTGGTTAGCGTCCAAAATAACCCTTTTTTTTTTGGTTTTGGTTTGCTTTGTTTTCTCTCTGTCCTCCACAGTTCCCTTAATGAGTCTCACAGCACGAACTCTGCTGCTCTGAGAGCTTTAGACGGTTCAGTTTTGAGTGTGATTGGGTGAATAGGGCTACATGTTGGTGATTATTCACATTAAGTACATCATCTAAGCATTTGTTTGTCTATGCCCTTCTCTCCCTCTCTCCCTCTCTCTCTCCGTCATGTCATTCCTGTCTGACTCCTTCTCCCCTGCAGCACTCAGCTTGGCAGACCGCTTTGTTCCTCTATAAGGTCATTTTCTAACCAGTGCCTTATTCCCCGGCGATAAAATTAACTTGCTCTTGGGATGTCTGCTCGCCATGGTTGTGGGGAAACTATTTATGTTGAACATGGTGTTGCTGCTGAGTTACATGCACTGATGACACTGAGGGATGAAATCCAACAGAGGGGCTGCTCCTTCCATTTCATTAATAGTAGATTTAGTTTGTGCTTAGCTGATGCTTTGCACAGGGTTGGTACAATGCATTTAGTAATAAGAAGTCATATGTTTTAAATTCTGAGAAATGTGAACTCTAAAAATCAATGGGTCAAAACTGACCCAGCTCGGCAATGGGCTAACGTCGCCGAGTAAACCTACTCATTGGTGGAAAACTACTTAAGTAACCTAACAGCAATATAAAAAGTAATAGTAACTAACTGGGTACATTTTTAGCCTGGTACCTTTAAAAAAAAGTGTTTTTATGTTAACAAGCCTTTCCTTTTCCAGGGCTCTTACTTATTCAAACAGCATATCATTCCATCTTTAAACACTGAGCTGAATGAGGAGGACAGCACATGATAAGCTTTTATGACCTGAAGCTCTTTAACTCATCGCTCCAGGACTAAATTGCGTGCCGTGGGGAGCAGAAACAGAAAGAAGCAGAAACTATCTCAGCTCCCAGTCCATCTCTATCGATGATTAGACAACATTCTTTTTTTCTTTTGACACGTTGCTGTAAGAGGAAAATGCTGTCTTGTAAAAGGAAATTGCGTAAATCCTGTAATCTAAAAATGTGATCACAAAATGAAACAGATCTTTTTAAGCAACTCATTTCTGGATGAATGCTAGGCTTCACATATGGAACAACAGCAAACAATAATATGCCTATACACATGTTACGGAAGAAATTATATCCTTTTGTTACTAAATTAATGGGTCAGCCAGAGTGATGTACTGTATAATACGCTATAGAACAGGACGGTTCAACCATAACTACCATAACCCAAATTATATACAATTGCAAATTGTCTGTCGTGAACTGAGGTTTGTGGTGTGCAAAAATAATCATCAGCCGTGCGGGACAGAAAGAAACGTAGTGTATTTATTACACCAGCAGACAAGAACACGACACTAAAACTCACAAATTAGTATGTTGTCGGTATCACATGCACATTTAAGAACATTAGAAACACCAGTATATGTGTTGCCACTTGCTTTCTGCAAGGTCTCTCATTGGGCTGCTAATGGTGTCCTGAGGTCACACGGCTGGACACCCTGAAGGTCAATATCTCAGTTTATAGGCTAAACGGTGACTTTTTATTGTGGCTTTTTTCAAACATTTGCCAACAGTCCTCATCGTGTAGTCTCGGTCCCCCCTTCAGCCCCCCACGCATTAGTGAAAGGGGCGGTCTGAAAGAGTTTAAGCGGCGTTTTGTGTGCGTGCACGCGCGTGCGCTCGTGTGTGTGTGTAATGTGTGTGAGAGAGAGAGAGAGAGAGAGAGAGAGAGAGAGAGAGAGAGAGAGAGACTACTGTGACGGCGCGTCTCGGTGCACAGTGCCGGGACCCGGGTGGACCGTTAGCAGCGGGCGCAGCAGTCAGAGCTTCTTCTTTTTTTTCGTTTGTTGCTGAATAAAAAGGCAAAACACCGAGACGTCCAGCCGAAATGGGGAAGGTGGAAGGAGGAATGAAATGTGTGAAGTACCTTCTGTTCGTGTTCAACTTTACGTTCTGGGTAAGTGCCTGTTCGGTGCTGAGAGATGCGAGCAAAGGAGAGAGCAAGTGCGGCAGGGCGGGAAAGTCGCTTTTCACAGCCACGTGTTATTTTGGTGACGACGCTCAGATTGTCGTCGGACTCTCGGCCGCTTTCTTCAGCAGCTGCCGTCCTGCGTGGTCCACTGTGCGTGGGTCCACTGTGCGTGGTCCACTGTGCGTGGTCCACTGTGCGTGGGTCCACTGTGCGTGGGTCCGGGTTCACGCTGCGCGGCGCGGAAAGGGTGACAGCCAGAGGTTCTTCAGCTTCGGCTCACCGGGCTCAAATCAGATTTTCCACAGAGGAAAAACCCGCCCCCTTTTTTCCCGGGGAAGCGTGTTCTCTTGAAAGGAAGACTGAATGAAAAGAGAGAGAGAGAGAGAGAGAGAGAGAGAGAGAGAGAGTGTGTGGGGGGGGGAGATGGAAAACGAGCCCAGCAGCTGGCCTCCCCATCGCCTTCATTAACAAAAGGTGCGGAGCTGATTGATAAACTGAACTTACACCCACCGGGGGGCACAAACTCCCTGCTGACTGCTTTGCTCTTCCAAATGTTTAAAAACTAGCACTTGGGCTCTCAGAAGGAGACAAAAGAGTCACTTTACCCAACACAAACTGTCAGGTGGATGTGAAAGCTGTATATGTGTGTGTGTGTGTGTGTGTCCTGCACACATGCTTTGCACATGTTTCTTCATAAACCCTGACATCCTTGTTAAATTCCACTCTTAGTGCATGCTATAAAAGAACACACTAATTGCAAGTCTAGAGGAAGTTGGTGGATAACTTTGTGTGTGTGTGTGTGTGTGAAGGCACACTTTGGCTTATGTGTACAACCATTCTCGCTCCTCAAAGACGGGACGTTCCTTTGTGTGTGTGTGTGTGTGTGTGTGTGTTTGAGAGAGAGCGAGATTTTCCAACAAGCATCTGTGGAGTGGATCAGGTGGTGAGTGCAGCGTGAATGGATCCATTGTGACAGCGAGACAATAGCATAACTTCAGTCTGCTGCTCCTGCCTGGCCGAGCAGCTGAGCCCTAACTGCAGCAGCCCTGAAGGCCCCACCGTCAAGTGGCTGGTTCTGTCTCCACAGGGCGTGGCCTTTGCTGAAATCTCCTTTTGATACATCTGAGTGTGGACACATGCGGCGGCAGAGAGGCGAAGACGAGAGACAAGACAGAGGGTGGTTGCCTGACAGACAAGAGGGAATGCTCAGTGTGTGACAGGAGAGAAAAGGGTCATTTGGGAGATTGAGAGGGATATTCATGTGCACGTGTGCGCGCTCACATGGCAAAAGAGGAACAGTTGGCATGAACGTGACCCAGATAAAGATGAGGATGAGGCTAGCGGGATATTCTGTGGACGTGTGTTCTGTCTGTACGTCTTACAGGGCCACGCAGACTCACCTAAACGGGTGCTCTTCCACGTTTTGGTCGCTCTTTCAGCTACAACCGTGATCACCCTCCATTCATCATCCCGTGAGAGGTGATAAGACGAGTGTATGTGTGATGAAAGTGGGTGGAGGAGGGGCCGATATGTGTCCCTTCAAATCCAAGGCCGGTGGCTCTTCTGTTGGACGAGGCCGTGACGCTGAATGTTGTCAACAGATGGGAGCTGTGAGACTTACTGACACTCACACTTTAAACACGCAAATGAAGTTGTTTTTACCTGAAGGATGAAGGATGCACTTAGTTAATAACCTAATTTGACACAAGCAAACCCTGGTCATCGATCAGTTCTTACAAAGTGGCTCTGTGTTTATAAATCTCTCTGACTCCGTGTCACGGCTCCATGATGTAGTGCGATTCCTGCAGGGCTCCGTTACTAAACTGTCATTAATATAATGCAGGCCAAGCTCTTGTATATATTACACCGATAGCTGCAAATACAAAAGCCTGCAACAGAACATCAATACCTTGCAGGCTTGTCTGGCCTGTGTTTGTGTGCTGCAGCAGTTCACTGACTGCCCTATTTAGTCAAAAATTAAGCCTGTGAGATAAACAGTGTGGTGTACGTGAAAGGTGCAGCACAAAGCATCTTTCCCACAGATATTCCTCCTGTGTCCTTCCTCCTCAGCAAAAACAACTGATATGACACGTTTTGGGAGTGTTCTGATTCCCATTGCCTTCATGGTTAGTTTAGTTTATTAATTTCTTTAATAGTTACCTGTCCTTGATTTGTTTTAGACTCCACATTTTGTTTTCCCATTTTTGCATTTATTTCTGTAAATGTTTAGTCAATAGCCACACAGCTCAGTAAATGATTCACAATGTATTAGCCTAACTGAAAATGAGCAGAGATATCATTCAAAACAAGTGAAAAAAATAAAATGTACCAACACACCTGTTGCCGTGTTGTCATATATGTGTTCTGACTTGGCTAGAACACTTAATCACATGGCCAAAAGCTTTTGACATTATAAATCATTAATTTAAAGATAATTGGTTTTTCTAAAACAGCAATTGGATAGACAATGTCTTACCTTGGTGAACAGACTAGCGGTGTTCACCAAGGCATTGTCCTTGATCCATTGTTGTTTCTATTGTATGTCAGTAATAAGTCGGTTTTTTTAACAATTCTGCATAGCATTAGGATATTGTGACATATAAATACATGAACACTGTAAGTTATCTTAGCTATCTTAGCTTTAACTGTTATTTATATATAAAGGACGACAATTCTTGTCCAGTTCATAACAAACAGCTGGGATGTAGTTTTCATTGTCAAATAATCAAAACTAAAATAATAAGCAAAATTAGGAAATATTTGTAAAGCAATAAAGTAAGATCAGATTGTTTGGCAAAAGGATTAACAGAGTGATTTCTCTATGCTCCACCATCCTCGCCCTGTGGCAGAGTACAATGGGATTTACTCCACCCATAATGATCTCACTCCTATTTACACTTTCCTTCTGCCCATCATTTTTAATATGCGCTTGCATCTGTTTTCCAAACATATGTCAGACAGAAGACTATTTTTGACAAGCCCCCACCAGTTTTTGCTGGATTTAAAGAAGTGGTTTATAGTTATTTTACAGTATTTACAGTAAGACTATTTTGTCCCCGTAAAACAAGATGAACTCGAAAGAGGATAATGCTACAGACTGTCTCTGACCAAGACCTCAGCCCTGTGTCAGCACAGACCCTGTTCTCATGGAAATTCCCCTCACAAAAACACTATTTAACTGCAGTTGCGCCATTAAAAAGTAGGCCTTACACTGTAAAATAATCTCAATAAAGCTTCGACAGAGAGATTTCCACCCCCGTCTACAAATATCCGGACATACAAATTATCCTCATAGGTGTTAGGATAGAAAGAGGGTGCAGCGGGAACTCTGATTTCAAACTTCCATCTGTGTTTTAGAGACAAACAGGCTATACAGGACCTATATAGGATACAGGCTGGAGTTTTAACTTTGTCTCTCAACAAGATGCTTTTTTATTCTGTGTCCACAGGCAAAGAAAAAATATGATGGCACCTCTAATAGCTTATTCTCCCTTCTCCTCTCCCTTCCCTCTTTCATTCTCTCCTTGATTGTGTCTGTTTCCCCCCTATTGTGCGCCAAAGCGTATAGTCACAGGGAGACAGTGGGTCTTTGTCCTTTGGGTGAGGTTGGGAGGGAGGGGGCGAGATGAGGTGGGGTGGGGTAGGGGATACAGGGAGATAAGTGCGGGGGCGGGGTGGTAGATTCGGGAGGTAGAGAGGCCGGGAGAAGGGAGGGGTGTGTCTGGTGTCAGACGGGGTAATCATGGCAGACAAAGTGGTGGGGGGTAAAGTAGGGAGGTACGTAAGCAGTGGACTTAATGGGACCTTTGGGTAAGTCAGGCTCATGAGTGCCAGAGTTGAGAATGTACTTAGCACGTCAGCTACCGTCTGCAGTGTTGGATGAGGCAGCCCTGTTCTGTAATGAGACCTTTCAGTGTGGTATCCATCTATGCATCTGGTTTTGAAAAGGCTTTTAAATGTAACCATAACAGTAATGAGGTTTGGCTGAGCTCTGAGCTCTTTTCAACTGTGAAACAACCACCTGCTCCTCCACACAGCACTTAGCACAATCTAGCTTGGGACGACACCAGCTCTTAGCACATATCCACATGATTCAGTGGGCAGCGTCCCTCACCTCACGCCTTCAACAGCACCATCAGGTGTTCTGACAAATACCAGTGTTAAATAGATCCAGAGCCTCTCTCCGCACTGATCCTGGTTCAGTCAGTCTACATATCTACAGCCTTCACTTCACTATGCTTTATCACTTTGGACCTGCTAATCCTGAAACCCCAAGTGCTCAGCTGTCCCATACATCACCACGCATGACACTAAATCCTCCGTTTGGGAGGAGGCTGGCTTCCCAGCACCTGTCCTACTCCGATGCTTTACAACTGAGATACTGGCTTTACTTCAGACCAACACCATAAAATATAACCGGTGGGTTTGAAGAGGGGGAGGAGAAGAGTGTAGACAGTGAGGACGAGGATGAGATACAGTAGATGAAGGATGAAAGAGGTGAAACGAGAAATTGTAGAACCAGGAAAAATCTGAGTAGATCTGGTAAACAAGAGGCCGCAAAGTAAAATAAAGATACAGACGTGGAACTATTTGTTTTTGAGTGAACTTGGCAACAGGGTTTGTTTCTCTAAATTATGTTACTTAGCAGAGCTCGAGGACATAGAAACAAACAGTCACACAAACAGCGGCCCACCTAAATTCTCAGAACTAGGACAGAGACCACGTCTGGAATACTCTCAATTTAGACAAATCATTTTATTTCTCTGCGTGCACACACACGCACACACTCAGACACTGTTGTTTTGAATCTCGGCTTAGAAGGTTTTTAGGCTGGATTATCCTCGGGGGGGGGGGGGGGGGGGCTAGGTGTTAAATTAAAACAATCAGTAATTATAGGCCAGGGGAGCACCCACCACAGTGTCTGCCTCTGAGAGCATCTCTGATCTCAGGGGGGGAAACGGGCATTTACGTCAAGGTGTTCTGACCACTTAAATAATATAAATAAATGAATAAATGTTTTTTGCTGTCCCAAAGCAAGGTTTCAGTCAGTGCATACTGATGGTGGTTTAGATGAAGGAAAATATGAGCAACATATAGCCACATTTCCAAACAAACAGGAGAGTCTGTTAAAGCTCAAGGTGCCACATTGCTGCCAATAGCCAAGCTCACGGTCATTTTCTCCCTACTGGGAAGCCAGAAATCGCTCATGGGTGTTTTTAAAGTTACATAAGTTACATTTTGTTGGGATCTATTGGCTTATACACTTAAATAATCCTCCCATGATGTAAGCAGATATTCAGACCTATTGTTTTGAAACAAAATGTTCAATCTTTACGCTAACTAACTCTTTATAGTTTATATTTTATATATTATAGTTCTGTTGCAAAGGGTGGAGGGCCGGAGTGGAAACTCCACGGCACCATTTGCTTTTTTTTATGTGGAAAATCAAATTCAAGGAGAGCAAAAGAGCAAGCCTGAAAAACACTGCACTTCCACTGTTCCGTGCTTCAGATGAAGAGCGTTGTGTTTGGGATGAATGCTGAAATCAATTTACAGCAATGATGACAGACCTAAAGCTAGGATAGAGATGATAAGAGAAGCATGCTTCATTATGAAATACATAACAAAAAAAGAAATAAATTTTAATGTTCTTTACATCTTTTAAAGGAAAGAAAAAGAAAAGGAGCATGAGGGAAGACAAGTTAGGGAATACAGTTGGTATTTGTTAGTGTTCGGTTACAATTAAAGCCATTAGTCTTGAAAGCGCATGACTGTGGACTACAGAGGTTCTTTATTTGTTAGTGATTTCGTATTTTATATGTCGCAAATCTTATTACGAGTCTTTCTGTCCTCTCTCTCCCTGCAGTTGATGGGATCCTTTGTTCTGGCAGTGGGACTGTGGCTGCGTTTTGACCCAGAAACTGTGTCTCTGCTCAATGGTGATAAGGCTCCAGACACTTTCTTCATTGGTGAGTACCACAAATAGCACAACTCAGCTGATTTCCACAGCCAATATTCGCACAGTGTAGATGTGTAACAATATGCTGTATCGCATTCAGCACAAGGGCAGTGACTCAGTACATGTGTCTTATTTTAAAATCCGAGGTGCTGTTGATGTTGCAAGAAATTATACTTTTAAGCACTGGTTGTGTTTGTGTCTTTCATGTGTTACTGAGAAACCACTCCAAATGGGTCAAGGGAAGTTCAGTTGTTTCACTCTGAAGCGTCAGCATTTAGTCTTTTATGCTAACTAATGAAAAATGATGACACATTCTCCTTATTTTTGCAGTGTTGAAAATGTATCACATCATGGCAAGAAAACATATCAGAATGCCATGTTCCTTTCATCTCTGTCGTGCTCAGTCTGGAGACGGCCTTTAAAATGGTTTCTTGCAATGCTTGCCTGTGAATAAATGTCTGTCTCAGTGTCAGAGGGGATTTTCCTATCACAGGCTTCCCCCCATGCACACACACACGCATAAAAATACACCCTCCACAAGCACTTTGAACAGCCCACACATGCACCGAAACTGGGTGCTTCTACTCGAGTTGTGTGAGTGTCATAGTTCAATGGGTGTCTACCATTACCAAGTCTGTGACACACGGATAAATGTCCAGATTCTTCATACTCTCGTGCATTTGTCATCAAGAGGCATGTGCTTGCTTCTGTCACACCGGAGATGAGCTGGCATAACAGGAAGTTACTGCTGTACGCGGAGCGTTAATGCACGAGGGAAACCGCGGGTCTCCTGACCACCTTTCAGTCAGTCACCCTGCCCAGATGGAAGGAGTCACTGAGTGTGGGGACGGTTAAAAGGGCACATGGAAGAGGACCATCATGGAAACAGATGGGGATCCATGGCAACGATTTGAAGGCAAAACAAGATGGTACATCGAATGACATGACAGAATGCAGAATGAGAAAGCGGAGGAGCTGTCCCATGTTACACTACCCTTCTCCCCCTCTCTGGAACCAGTGTGGCACTTAAGATAATGTCAGTTATTCTGACAGCCTCCAGATTAAACTATTCTCTTCCTGATGGGTGCTTTATCTGCTTCTCTGATGCCAGTTTAGGACTGATAATGTTGTACAATGGCAGATAATTGTTGCAGATTAATTTTTACAAAAGCCTATAATACTCTAAAGGTATTTCATCACTTCCCCCTGTGAGTATGTGCGTGGACTAAGACTCAGATGTCCATGTGGTTTGAGGTGGGATAGGTGGTCGTCTGAGAGTACAGTGCCTCACATGGCTTTGACAGTGAGAGCGCTGTCCCCGCAAACTGAGCTGAGAGAGCTCAACAGTTGCTATGCCTCGTTCCCATGGCGATAAGCCCTCGCAAAACTTCTCTTGTCTTTGTTGTTTGAAATGGCGTGTTATAAAAGAAAAAATGAGAACAACTTGTAGAGCTAAAGGGAAAACCAAAGCCGAAACCTAAGCAGAGAAACCACATCTCGTTCAGTTTGTGAATGCAGCAGCATCACTTGTACCCGGTTAAAAGCTGATCAGCATGCCAACTGATCATTTGACACCTTGTTCTGGCAACTAAACTCTCCTTCTTAACAACAAAATAAATGACGCGCCCAACTCAATTATTGTGTCACGTCAACTCTTTTTGTTGGCCCACCGGGATCCTCTTTCGTTCCCGCCTGAGCCCACATCAACTGGGGGCCGATGCGTCCTCACTCACCCCGTCCTCTGCAGAGCTGTCGCCTAGCAACAGACCCCACCTGTACGTGTGCACTGGTGGAACCAATCAACTGTTGAATTCCTCCCCTGCAGACCTACCCATGATATACCCTTTCTAATGAGAGGCTTAATGGGACACTTAAGCAAGGCATCTAAGAGGACATGAATCATCCCACTCAGGGCTCCCTCTTAATCTATTGGCAAGGCATTTTATATGATTACTCTATTAAAATGCACAATATAAGTGGGTTCAGTCACTCCTTAAATTGATCTGACAAAGCACCAATCACTTTGCTGTAATTTGCTCAGTTGACCGCAGAAGTAGTACAGTCTGAAATGTTAATGCCACTGTCTGAGCTCTGCTTGGCAATCTACTAGTTTCAACCAATTTACATTACTAGCTCTATGGTGCCCCCTGCTGGTGACTCTGCAAATTAACATTGCCAGATGAACTGAGCTGGGAAATGCTAAGCAGAGCAGAGAAATAGTGGGGGATCAAACCACAGAAGCCCAGTGAAGGCACCATTTTAGGCTGATAATCATGTTGATGAATAGAATATATCAAATGGCATTCTGATGGTTGTTTGCATCATGAGTTAAAGGTCTTACTTGCCTGCCTTTTTGTTAACCATTGCACCACTGCTCATAAGTGATAGCTTTGTTTTTCCCTGTCCCTCCAGGTGTGTATATCCTGATAGGTGCTGGCAGTCTGGTGATGTTGGTTGGTTTCTTTGGCTGCTGTGGAGCTGTTCGGGAATCTCAGTGCCTGCTGGGTTCCGTGAGTACACGTGCATCCAAACACAATAGCAAAAACTCTGCAATTTTCAACAAAATTGCCAATAGTCTGAAAATACCTTTATCAGGCATATATTTCACCTATAACCTATTTACTAAGTACCGCACACTCATTATCATATGTGGATTCTTTCAGTTCTTTGCCTGTCTGTTGATCATCTTTGGTGCTGAGGTGGCAGCAGGGGTCTTTGGATTCTTGAACAAAGACAAGGTACGTATATTATTTTACAGCTTGAGTAGTGCAATGAGCATGATAAATCCCAGCGGGCACCATGTCGTACACTTGTCCTCTCTCACACAGATCATCGAAGATATTCAGAACTTCTACGAAACAACCTACAATGAAAACAATAACGGCACGTTGATCATCTCGTATCAGAAAGTAGTAAGTACAAAATTAAATATTTAGGGTGACATTATGTTCGTGATGCAGCAAAAATTATTTGCTTATGCTTCCATCACATAATGATTTTTATTTCCACTTTCAGCTGAACTGTTGTGGAACCAAAGCAACCCCCTGCCCTGAGACCAAGCCAGATACCAAGGTAAGATCTGTAAGATGGATATCCAGAAGGAAATTCAATTTTGCCCCATTTGTTGTCTAATGAATGAGTATTAGTGCCATGCAACTCTTACTGGTTCACAACTTGACACTGTGTGACTCCTCTTATGTTTCCTCTGCAGGACTGTGAGGCAGGCATCAAGGACTTCTTCAACAGTAAACTCTACATCATTGGGTACGTGGGCATCGGCATCGCTGGAGTCATGGTGAGTAAGGATCCGTCGAAGACACACACAAATACACGCACGTTTGTGTGTTTGAATTTGTATAAAAATCAGTTTTCCTCCTAACAGATCATTGGGATGATCTTCAGTATGGTGCTCTGTTGTGCCATTCGTAACAGCAGGGAGGTAATTTAAGCTGGATCCTTGGCCTCTACCCCTCACCCCTCCTGTACCCAGCCCGAAAGACTGTAGAGCCTTCAGATCAAATGTCAACCGCTGTCCATCATCTGTCCAGGGACCCAGGAAATAGACCATGTTCAAAAAGTTCCTTTCCACTATGGTGCTCAATCCAGCTCTCCTGGCCTGATCTTCCACTATTTTCTCTGAAATTTTCTTTATTTATTTGCCCTCTCAAGCAAAGGTAGGATACCCTACCATTCATAACATGCTGATAAGACTTACACCATTCGCATATCCAGTGGGAACGGTATACTTTCTGATGTTGACCTGACAATCTAATTGTTTTTCCTCATGGCCATTTGGCTTTCCACCACAAATCTTAACCCACATACTGTCGGAGTAGTGTCAATGCTT
The DNA here is from genome assembly GCA_036023855.1 of Gadopsis marmoratus. NCBI lineage: Eukaryota > Metazoa > Chordata > Actinopteri > Centrarchiformes > Percichthyidae > Gadopsis > Gadopsis marmoratus. The sequence goes on along the minus strand of JAVQJF010096725.1, from coordinate 15,459 downwards.
TTTCACACAGCCTTGACACTGACCCCCTGGCTGTGGGAAACTTTAGCCCCGAGAGAGCAATCTGAGGTGAGAGCAGCTGAGTTTGCTTATCTGTGCACACAAATGAACCCACGCTCACAGGTTGCCTGGAATCTCATAGGGAATCTTGATTGATGGAATCAGAGTGGGGTGTCAAGAGTGGGAACGGCCAGTCAGTGTTTCGAGAATGCATCCATCATGCAGCACCAGTGCTCTTATTTACACGCGTACAGAATACAGGTACGCTGTGAACTGTACAATCCACACAGATTGCTCTCTACAAGAAAAATCTGCAGTTATCTGAAAGGGAGAGTTCAACATGTTGAGGAATAAGGTTAGTGACTTTCTTGCTGAGAGATTAGAAGATTGATAGCACTCTCCTGTCTGTCCAGCAAATATGAAGCTACAGCCAGCAGACGGCGAGTTTAACTTAGCTTAGAGACTGGAAACGGTGAAACAGCTATTCTGGGTTTGTTCCCAGGGAACACCAGGGTGCTGGTAGATGGATTTTGTAACCCCCTGACCTTATGATGGCCGATTTTGTTACCTTTGGACAGAGACAGACTAGCTGTTTGACCTGTTGCCAGTCTTCGTGCTAAGCTAATCTAACTGCTGGCTGTGGTTTCATAATTACCGTACAGACATGAGAGTGGTAACGATCATCTCTTTGCAAGAAAGTGTTAAAAACTATTAATTTAAACAACTATAGGCCTACCAGTGGTTTGCGGGTTCTAGTCCACTTACAACAAATCACACACACACATATGTGTCACATCAGTATCAAACAATGCTGGTGTGTTTAAGAAATGTTAACTGTGGTGAACTTCACAACTCAAGCAAGTTTCAATTAATAAATTAATAGATTAAGCTGCAGGAAAACTGTATCCAGAAATCTAAAACCGTATACCCTGCATCTGAAAATGGTCAGCAAAAGTGTAAAGTAGCCTATACATGATTTGAAAAAACAACTACAAACTATAATCCCTCTTTGTCAGAAAGGAAAAGCTCCTCATCTGTTTGATGGAGTGCATAATCAGGTGAAATTAATACTGCTTTCTACCCTTCCTGTGTTAATATATTATGCTGGAATCACTTCCATTTATCCAGGTTAAATCAGGCCACTGTTGATTCTGTTTGGTTTATTCCAAGTGTCAGGACTCCGATATGTAAATATGTGTGAGTTTTCTTGTAGTTGTACAATATTTGTGTATGCCGTGATACTATTTAACATGCTGTGTGTAGACAGAGGCTTGCAGTAGCTGTACAGTGTTGTAGTCATGACAGTGTTTGCAATAGTCAAAGCAAATCCACACAACTAAAACAGCTTCTTAACGTGCCTTTCTTTGATAACAACTTATTTCTGACAGGCTGTCTGAACGTAGCAAAAGTGTACATATGTTTGTAGAGTTGGACTGCATTTAATTGTGGCACAACTTCAACGAGTTGCACATATGCCTCGACTTGCCATTATTATTTTGGTTGTTTTTTTAAAGTGTCGCACAGAGCTGAAGTCGTGAAGGGGACATTTTCTATTTTAATGGCCCCTCGGTACTAAAAGCATCTGTTCTGAGGATCTTAATGTTGATTATGTCACCAAGCTATATGCAACACAAGCCCTAGTCAATATTGCTTTCACTTTTTTTTACATTTCAGTGTAATGAGACACAAGAGAGGTGACAACAAAGACCCGCTTACCACTTCAGGCTGTTGGGATGCCAGTGGGCAGTTTTTACTCTGGGAAGTGGGGTGACACAACAGAGTCACTGTCGCTACAGAGGCTAAATTAGGATGGACAGGGAACCGTTTAGAGCAACTCAATCCACAAAGCTGTTGCTGTGTTCCTCAGTCATATTTGTTTGAGCAAATCTGGAGATGTAATGTACTGTGCACGTTAAAAAGACACTGTGTACACAGTCAAGCATTTCATAGTTGATTGTGTGTTAATTTATTTTAATAGCATTCCAGACTTCTCAGGAAGATAGGTGTTTGAAGTTGAATAAATCTTTTAAAGTTTTGCAGTTTCCTGTGTCGTATTTCATCACGCATGACGCATGACGCATGATGATCAGTTTATAGTTATTTCCTGTCAATCTTTCACAGGAACTGACACAAGAAGAACAGATTAATAATGATAAAAGTGTTGTGACAGCGTGTTAAATGGCCTCTTCCTGGGGCCTTTACCAAGTAGCATGTTTACTGGATGACTTTGCTAATAAAAACACAAAACAGATGTATCAGTTTAAGTTCCAGATTTGAGGGTGTGGTGGGCTGTACGGAGCAAAATTGTCCAGATAGCTCAGTAAGCCTGCTTTTTGGAAAAGATTCAAAGGTGGGGTGCCTGGCAAACAAACAGAATCATGTTGTATTTGTCGAAAGCATTTGACTTTTGTGTTTTATTTATGTTTCTGATTCAGTAAGTAAGTATCTTAATATGGGATTGTTCTATATTTAATAACGTGTTAAATCTCTTATTAAAGATCTCACTTAATCATGATATCAGCATCAGACTCCATCACACTAACAGCCTTAGTCACACTTGCTGCATGGTTTCAGGCCCTGAAAATATACCAGTGAGTCTGCACACTTCCAGTCCTTTCCAGCACTGCAATACACCCACACCCAGGCTGATACTTTCTTCAGATTTTGTGTGAATATGGTGTAAGTTGCCACAGAATGTGTAGAGCCATTAGAGACAAAACAAAAGGCTATTTTCAGTAGAAAAGTAGAAAAATAAACTAAAAATATTTTAGTTATTGTAACACTACATAAAAATGAATCCCTTCAGCACACCATCCATCCATCACAGTTAAATAATGTATGTAGCAGATTTCCAAATGTGTGTTCCAAACAGTGTAATATTGTAGTTGTATGTATAGATTTAGATCAGGTGATCCCCAGGAAAGCCAGTCCTAATTGGCTGTGGCACATAAATATACAGTGCGAGGAAGAGTGTCATATATACAGTATATATACAAGTTATATTTCTTCTTGTGAAGAATCAAAATGACCCATACAGCCGTTTAAGAGCCGATTGTATTGTATATGATATCCCTTGAATATCATATCCCCTGCGATTAAGTAGGTTATCCAGATTAGTCACATGAGTTTCATGTGAGTTTCACCTTTCTGCACTTGAGCTTAAAGGACAGCTGACAATTTCGTTGAGGAGATAGTAATGCGTGCGATGTGGCAAAGGCTCCAGGACTCCCCAGGGTAGACTTACCCCAACACTGCAGCATGAGCATTTTTACTGCCAGAAATGTATCCATGCCAGTGATGCCATGTGTAGAGGAGTTGGGTAACACCGTCTAAGCTTGCATCAGAAAAAGTATTTTGCACCCCTGCCTGAGAATACGTGACTGAATGAATTCCACCTTTGTGACTAAAACTATAATATGCCATACTTCAGGCTCCACATCCTCCACAAATAATACAAGTAAACACTGCATTTAAAAATATTTATTCAGTATTTAGATATTTTTATTTACATGCGTAATTCAAAAATGAACTCAAAATAAATTATCATCTTAACTGGATGAAACACTTTCAAAATGTTGAAATGTTAAAACTGCTCTCAATTTGAGTTTGAGAAAATTGAAAAAAATACAGGGTAGATTTTTACATTAGTAAAATAAGTGTGTGGCCCAGGATTGCACTCTGTTGTGCTTCTAAATGTCTACATTCATGTGGACAAGAGAACCTGATCAGTCACAGACAACCACAGTCAACTAAGAGAAAGTGGCTATGTGTTGTGTCGTGTTGCACTTGGTCCCAAAAGCACAGCAAATCCCATGAATAGAGTCTTATCCACCATCAGTCTAGTTTACCACCATCAAGCAAAATTTACTTCACCACAAAAGCAGTTCTCCAAAGTCAACTGCAAAAGGCCTTATTGAGCTGTTTAGCTGCAAAGTTCAAGCTTGCATGTTACATAAATAGAGTTGTGTAGGCTGCCACGGAAAGATTCACAGTACCCAGTAAAAATCCCAAAACCTCAACCACAATTGTTCTTGAAAAATCAACACCAGAAAGCATCTATGTCAGCTAGTCATGTTACCAATTATAAAGCAGTGTAGACAAGGAGGAAACCAATTCAGAATCACAGGATATCGCCCCTGCAACACAGCCTCCCTGTATGGCATCCCAGTGGACAGGCAGTCCAAATGTTTCATGTTGTTCATAAGCTATGAGCCCCTTCTCTTTTCCAGATCTTTTCCCAACCTAGTTGTTTAGAGGACATGTGACAATCATTTTGTGAGAGATATATCTGCTTTAAAAATTGTTACACTATATACAAAGACCGGGATCAACATCTACGGCCTAATTTCACATGTAACCCTTTAAAACAGGATTGAAGCTTTTGAAGTAAAGTTTCAAAAGTCTGCCTTAGTAGATGCTCCATTACACAGTAAGGTCTCTTTTGCAACAGCAGCTCCTATCACATAGTGGTTGGTCCAGATGGGGCAGTTGGATTGGGATACATACTGGTTAGGGTTACAGTGATGGGCAAATGATACTGGCACATTTAGGAATAGGGGCTAAATCTAAGGAAACAGGGGGAAAGGTTTGGTGCTACAGGAGAAGAATCAAGTCTGATCTGGGTCAAATGGTGATCAATGTTGGATTATCAAGTCCTTAAGAGATAGTCATGCTAAAGGCATAATTTGAAACCACTTTGAAATAAAAATGGTATATCTCTGGTCCCTTTAGCGTTTTACTCTGAAGACTTCAATAAAAGAAGGTACACAGTATTAGAGCGCTGAGTCCATGGCTATGCCAAGGGCATAGCTGCCTGTAATTTAATGAGGCGGCAGAAAGACTAGGAACCATCTTGTTTATGCAGAGTAGATGTTGTAGGGGGTGTAGCCCAGGAGGATCTCTCCAACTCCTACAAAGTACACAACCTGGGCAATGCCAAAGAGTGGGGCAATAACCAGGGCCCGGCAACTGGCCCCCTTGAGGAACGCTCCGGGACCCTCCTTTCTTAGGATCTTTCTGCAATGGAAGAGAGAGCGCAAGGTTAGCGTATAACTTGCACCATTCATGCAAACGTCCGATGAGAGTAAGGTATAATGTTTGATCGCTGTATGACTCATTTACCTGACACAGTCCACCACTCCGTTATAGGTTTCCTCATTAGTTCCTTTCTTGAGTGATTGAAGCCTTGTCTTGACCACTGCACGAGACATATAAAACTTGTTTTAGTTGAGAATTTACTAAGTCTGTGAGACAACTTAACAAGTCAGTTAAAAATAAGAGTCACTCACCGTCACACGGGCTAACAGTCACAGCAGCAATGGATCCAGCCAAGCAGCCAGACATGAAGGACCAATAGAAGGGCACAGATGGGTCTTCAGATGAACGCTGGCCAAGCTGGTGCAGATGTGCAAAAAGAGGGAAGTACACAACGGAGAACGGGATGTCCCTGAAAAGGCACCAAACAAGCATGTTTACCATGTTAAAACACCACTGACCAAAGATGGAAAGTCAGTTAAGCAAAAGCGAGCATTAGATGCCATCGTACCTCATCAATGTGGCTCCGAGTCCCCTGTACAGTCCTGTGACTCCTTTGGTCCTCAGCAGTTCTCTGGTGATCTGTGTGGCGGACACTCGCATGACTTGAGTTGCGGGGCTTGTGTTGTAGGAACGGCTAAGAACCGCGCTGGTCCCCCCCATCTTCAGAGTGGTTACTACACTAGGCATCACCTTCTGCTGGGCCGCTGGCAGATACAGGAAACATATTGAAATGGTTTTATTGTAACCGCGTTATTGAATGCTGGTAATCTATTCTGCTGATTTCCTTGTAATTACCTAGTCTGCCAGCATCCTGCAGCTGGATCTTGAGCATCTCCATGGGTGTGGTGATGATGACCTGGCACATTCCTGCGCAGCATCCTGCCATCATCTCCCTGACCACCGTCAGCCTGCCACTGAAGACACACAGACGGTGTTAAAAACCAAGAATGACACTGCAGTGCAGGTGTCTGTCTTTTTCAGTGCTACTACTCACCCATCTTTGCTCAACTGGTGGCGGAAGAAGTCATTAGCAGCTAGTTTGATGGCCTTCTCGGGGGTTACCAGGGTGAGGTTTACTGCAGCACCTGCAACAACATGCATTGCTCATGACAAACTTAATTCTAATGAAACATACAGCTTTTCCCACTGCACCACGCACATTCAGTACTTTGATAGCAACTTTTGATGAATACAATAAACAGTGAAAATTTGTACTTATTTAATAAAACATTTTAAGATATTACAAATCTAAAGATGACAAGATGTCTGTAAAAGAAACGAACTGCCCTCGCTGTATCACAGAGGATGTCAGTCAGATGAAGAAGCAATGATTTATGTGAGGCATAAAATGGCCATAGCTTCACTGAGTCATGGCCATGTGGTAACCAACCGTACAAGATGGACTCTCACCACTGATTAGCCTGTTTAAATGGAATTTGATCCAAGCACTGAGATGTGTCTCAGCACAGAGAATGAAAAAAAAAAAAAGACAGAGAGAAACATGGCACAAGAAAAGCTTCCTTCTTTGAAAGCATGATGAAATTGGTAGGCTTGGTTTAGACCACGTGCCAAAATTGTCGGTCGGACAATCAACGTAGATCACAGATCAACAGTACTTCTATATGACATCCTCCATATTCTATTCAAGGAGACTATTCAACAGACACATTAAAAGCGGTTAATATGGACAGTGACTAGTCTTACCTCTATACATGGCAAAGTAGCCTTCAGATTTTACTGTCTTTATTAGGCAATCCATCCTGAAGAAAAAAAACCAATTGATTAGTTATGCAAATGATTTATAGGTTTTAACACTTTATGCTTTCATAATTAAGTGACTATAGTACAATACAATCGGGGCTTGGAAAGGAAAACTTGCCACGGGAGGAGCCTTCCTACAAGGAGAAGGTTGTCAAATTATGTTGCTATCGCAGTCCAACTCAGGTCAAACAGCATTTGCTGAGCTCAGTTTCTCAAGCTTAATACTTTGAAATAAATATGTGCATTTAATTCAAATTTGTCAGGCAGGTCTTTGACAGTACGTTACGCCAATGGGATCCTTTCTTGTGGTGGGTGTGGTTCTTACATGTTCTTGTAGAGTTGCTGCCCGCTGCGTTGGTTCTGCAGGCGGGTCTTGGCCAGGTCTATTGGGAACACACAGGTGACTCCTACCATGCCTGCAATCCCTCCATTGATTAGTTTGGCTGGGAGGCTGTTTAAGGACAAGTCAGAACAGGCATGTGCATAGCAATCATTCCTTTTTTTCCCCACCACATTTGAATAAGTGGATTAAGGCAGGGCACCGTCAGGTGAGGTGACAAAAACCGATGTAACTGAACTGAAGCAGGATTGGTCATCCAAAAGCACGAGATCAAAAACATTATCTGCATTAGAAAGTTATTCATTGTGCCTTTTAAAGATCTATGTGCATTCTGTATGTGAAGCAACTGGGTATAGTGTGACTCTGTTCATCCCAAAATAACTTGTCTACAGAGAAAATCAAACACATGTATGCAAGAGGCATTATACATCCTAAAGCTTCTAGAATTTGCCATGTTAAGGCAAATTAGTAATATAAAATTAGTAGAATGAAAGCATGCTTTATTCGTATTTTTCTCTCTGAGCAGCCTACAGATTGGTGTATTGCCCTGATGGACAGAGCAGGCTCATACCTAATCTGCTGTTGCTGGGCCATCGTTCTTGCTTGTCGTGAGTGCAAAGTTGGTCAGCACAAAGGAGGCCGCAGAGGGAGAGCAGGCTGAGAGTCCCTGGGAGACACTGAGCAAGGCAAGAGTACAGAGATGTTCAGGGTTATATATAGAGAGGCAAGTCCAGCCCTGCAGATCCAGGGATAAATTCAACATTACTCTCCACCCACTGCACTGCCATGCCAGCCAAGAAATGTAGACTCCTCAGTCATCAGCCTATCATAGATCAAATCCACAATCCAAATAGCGTCCAAGGATACATCTTCCTACTGTGTGAGGCAATGCGTTCCAGTTGCAAATAGATCCTCTGCCCAAAGCCTCATGATCACAAAACTATACTCTCATGGACAGGTTTAAAAAACAAGAAGCGTTAATTTACTGTTTATCTACCATCTTATTAAGTTTGTGGCATTCAGATGATTTGCGCTAAGACGGTTTGAGAAAAGTGATGCAATACAATGGCTGGCTAATGTCACTCATGTGTAGACATATCTTTTGGCACAGTCAGTGTCATTCCTATTCGCATTCGTAGTGAAAAACATGTCTAGACTAGAAATATTAAAGCTCATCAAGAAGAAAATCTCAACATTAAGCTTTTTGCCTCTAAAATGCGCCTAAATGGACGTCACGTTGGGCTTGAAAGCTCCCAGAGTGGTCCGTTTGTTAAACAAAGTGACAATTACTGAAAAAGGACGAATGGTTTGACCACTGAGTGATACCACCAGTTTTCAATAAAATATTGATGACCCTATATAATACTATGGAGGTCATTATTTCAGGTAACAGCCAGTAAAGACCTTTAGAGGCAATATAGCTGAAGCTTCCAATATGGATAAAGGGTCGCAGATTAAGGTGCAACACTGATTTCAAGAGGTAACTGTCTGCCCTGAACCTCTAAATTCACAGAGATTTCACATGGACACACGTGCTCCAAATCAGAATTTGCACATTTTGCACACATGCCATGGCTGCTGCTTTAATAGGCCACTTATAAAGATGTCAATGCAGCATTCAGACAAACATGATTACTGTACGCCTATGTCTCGTAAAAGCATGAGAAGAACCCATCTTGTAATTAAGTCAGAGATTTAATGCTGCTGTAGCAAAGTTTAGCTGCCGACTCCTCCTCCGCACTGCTGCAGGACTCAACGAATGAATGGAAAGACCATGAAGCAGCTACGGGCGTTTCCGACATGACTTCTTGGCCAATGAAAGGAGATTCTTTGGAAAGTGGGCTGGACCAATTCGCCTCAGGAAACCTGATAATCCAGGTGAGCATGATGCAACATTTCCTTAAAGTTATTTAATTGCAGGGAGGAGACCTTTCTCACAGACTTGTCGAACACACGTGTAACTAATCAGGCCATGCACATTAGTTAATGGCAGGATTGCAGTGCTGTCAGTGCAGTCCTACGCTACAAGCACAACATTTAATTTTGCACAGTGTGAAAGCCTACAGAACCGCTCGTAAATCCATAGAAATGCAAAAAAACATTCTCCTCCCAAACTGAGCATATCATTAGGCACTCATTTTTTCCCCCGTTTATTCATTGTCATTTCATTCATTTACACAGACAATGCAATTCACAATAAAGCTATTAGTGCATGCTCGACACAGTGTTTTATTGCAGTGTCTTACCTAACAAACTAGAGAAAACAACGTGACCAGCTGAGTAGCTGAGATGCACCACAATAAAATCAACAAGCAGAACCACTGCTGGTCCAATAGCTGTATCATTGGCCATGCATGTGCATTGCCTGCATCAGCACATGTTCAGGTTTCCGAAGCGGGCTGGGTCTGGCTCTTCACACTGCGGGGGGTCATGGTGCATCGCTCATAAGAGATTCGGCTGGTGCGGACACAGTGGTGTGTGCGTGCGTCGCAGCGCCTGCAGCTGCAACGGCGGGCCACAGGATAATACAGCTGTGGGTTGACATCCCGAGGGCAGCCTGGCACATGGGTGGCTCGGTACACCAGGGAGAGCGGCACACAGCTACGCTGGATCAGGAAGGTCCTCCCAAACCGGCCCCTCAAATTGGTGTCCTGAAAAAGAGGAAACACGGCTGTTAGAGGTTGAACAGAACACTGTGTCAACTTTTTACATGAGGTGAGGTGTGTGTCACAAGACGTGTTACAGTTTGGTAAGCCATCATCGCACCTCTTGAGTAGGGGTACATCCTGGTCCCAAATTATCTAAATGGGATCATGTTTCTAGATCCAACACAGGTGTGATTTCCATTTTGATCCACATAGTGATCATAATTTAAGATGCTGAATCAAGATATTTTGTTGCAGGGTGTTGCATCAAGTATTCTTATCACGTGCATCACCAGCCAACATCACTTAATTATACACTTTGTTGTAAATAATTGCTCCTTTTTTTGCATCGTACACAAAATGTTCAGATGAAGAGTTCCCATGAAAAGTGTGAGTGTGTGTGCTGTGTCACCTGTGTGTAACAGTAGCCACTGCAGATAGTAGTGTTGATAGCCACGCACTGGCCACAGTCGTGCCTCTCAATCCAGAAGGTATGATTCTTCAGCATGCAGGCACACACCGTTCCTCCCACCATCGTGCACAGCAGTATACATTTCAACACTATCGATGGCATGCTGAAACTGCAGACGCATACGAATGTTCACTCTGAAAATAATTTAAATAAAACAGCAGATGCACTCAGGACAATGTCATTACAACAATTTGTTAAAATTCATGCAAACCCAAACTGAAGAGAAAGAAACATACCTTGACATATGACCTCCCTGTAGTTCATGAAATTACAGAGGCGTGGAATGACGACAATATGCAAGAATGAATGTGAAGAATTTTATTGCAGAGGAAATTGTTTCCGTTATCCAATAAATCTGTGTTCTCTTTTCCAAATGAAGTGATCTTTCTCTTTCTGGATTCTTCCTCTCTTTGAGTCCACTCAGCTCCCCAACTCTTCCCTGTTGCTCTCCTCTATGAATATCTGAAACGAACGAGGGTGCCCGTCCTCTTTTATGGAAACCCTAATCCACCCCAACTGCCCCGGTACACTTCAGGTTGCAACATCATATTCACAGGTCATATTGAAGAAAATGGGTTCAACATTTGGCATGCAGGTCTGTGTGTGGAGGGGGGGGGGTCATATCAGTGTTACATGATGTCAGTGCAGGTCACGGATGCTGCCAGACAACGTCTCTAAAAACCACAAACAACAGCAAGTTATGCAAGTCCTGCAAATCCTTAGTGGCTGGTCAAAACTGGTCCATGTCTGCCATGTGAGCCCACACGTTTTAGGTCATGAGAGGTCCGCCTACCATGTATCCGTGTTTTGATTTCAGTCACGAGGTGCATCCAAATTCCTCGAAAGCGAGTCCCCTTTTAAAAGTGACATCTTGAAGTCAAATGAATGTTGGCAATACAATGTTGGCAGTACACTGCAAGACACTTATTTAGTAGCACTTAATGATGAGTTGATCAATTGATAAGTCAGTAATATAAATGTGAATCGGTTATCAAATGTGAAAATAAAACAAACAGATACATCTGTCAGTGTCTTCATAATCACCAAATTAATTTACAAATAAAAAAAACATAAATAAATGTGTAAAAGAGTAATTTGGTGTAGACAAAAATAGAAAATGAAGATACGACCGAAAAAATGGCACAAAGGTTTGTGTAAAGTTGAATTAATGTTGAATTTAATACAGTTCTGATTAAATAATTCTGAATTCAATTCGATTATTAGTAGTGATCTCTTCTGGCTGATGCTGGGTCAGCGCTCACATGTTTGTGTCCTACCTGAGTGAAAGGTTGTGCCCTCCTTATCTAAGCCATTAATGCTCTCATTATTCCCATCTGTTCCTAATGTGAGTGGCCATGTGCCCTCAGACTGTTCCCTACCAAAGTACTCAATAAACATTACAAAAACATAATTCTGCTGACTGGAGACCTGGGAACTGTGAGTTTTACAGCTGTAAACAAATGATTGTTATTTATAAATTATTTTTTATTACACGACATTACATTAATTTAATTCTGTAGTGGTGGTAGTTCTGCCAAATATGGGTATATGGCCCATAATTCTTAGTGGTGCTCGTGGTGACTAAAGACTTAGGTATTGTGAGTTTGACAGTCTTGGTAGTAGTTGCACAAGTAGTTCATGTATTTCACCCCTGCTGTAGCTGCATCCTTGTGTTCATTCCTCATCATCACTCAGTGACTAAAATTCATATTATTTAGCAGACTGCTTAATCTTATTCTAACCATCATAAATTAAATATATATATACACTAAAGACGACAGTTTCTGATGCCGTATGCAAGTTTGTTTACGTCAGTACTGTTTATATACACTGGAATAATTCTAATAATTTGAGATACCCCAAAAAAGGCAGTCATTTTTCTCTACAAGTCAAATTCTTCAATCATCTATATGAATATATCTGCAATTAACATGGTCAACAATGCTTTAATAAAACTGTTGTAAATCTATACTGAAAATATTAGTTACTGTGACAGTTTAATTAGTCTACTTATACACACACCTGGCCTCCGTTTTTGCTTTACATTTATCACGTTGGGTCTCATTTTGTGTATGTAATACAAATCCATTAGATAATTACAACAAAGTGGGTCGTGGACAGTTCACCAACTAACTAGGGCATTATCTGTGCCCTGACACAGATCCAGCTTTTTTGGAGACAGGTGGGTTATTGTTTGTGTGAGGTTCATGAGGCAAGGCAGCTATTTAAAATATGGATCATCACAGCCCACCAAGCATCAGTCAGTTCAGTGCTCTACAGTGGCGTGCTGATGTACATTGTGCAGAGCAGGTGTGCAGGTTACAAATTGTGGCACGATATTTCATGGGTCAATCCTGAATTTAAAGGAAAATGTTTTAAGGTATTCTTTTAGATTACGAGATGGATGGATGGATGGAAATTGGCGACACCGGACATAGGGCAAAGCACATAGATGCATCAACTTTAAAAAGAATAAAATATAAAAATGTAAAATCACAATAAATCATGAAATTGTTCACATTTATATCTTGAGTGGGTGTATGTTCTCATGTCACCCTTGTCTTGCAGAGTTTAGCTGAGTGATGGCAGGGGGCAGGAAATAGATTTTTTATATCTGTATTATTGAATAATGGGACTCGGCATGCAGGAGTGAATGTTGTCAGGCAGGGTTGTGGTCAACTCCAATCCCCAGCCACAGATAGAAAGGTCCAAAATTAATTTAGGGATAGGTCATCCAAAAGGACAGGTCATTTGATTACCCTTTCCGGTCTTCCTTATTATCATGACGTCTGCAGGTGATGTTTGAGGTTTTTAATTCTGTGGCTCTACATTTCAGACCATTCTGTCCAGGTAACTCTACACACTCCGATAAGGCCCGGGAACTGGGTCAGACAGAAACATAAACCCCTTTTGTTTTGTAGGGGCCATGACTCGGCCATGCCCCCAGGTCAACAGGTCACACTGCACCAAGTCATTTTATAGTTTGTTTAAGAAATCTTTCATTGACATTTAACACATTAAAAAGATGTGTTAAATTATATTGGGGCTAAATTAAATATATATACAGCTCTGGAAAAAATTAAGAGACCACTGCAAAATTATCAGTTCTCTGGTTTTACTATTTATACGTATGTGTAAAATGAACTTTGGAAAATGTGAAGTGGTCTCTTAATTTTTTTCCAGAGCTGTAGAAATAAAACTTAATAGTTTAATTCAATAATAATTACCATAAATGTCCATGTAAATTTTGCTCCACTTTTAGGAAACGTGTAAACTACCAGCATTTTTGCATTGTGCACCTGACTTACCCATTGAGAGTGGATATGTAGGGTATTTCATTCATGGGCATCATTTGTAAAGTCTGCAAACTGTCCATCCTTAGCACAAATGAGTGAAAAAAAAATAGTAAAGAATTGGCAAGAGAGGATCGGGGTGCTTTTCTAGGCTACGGGACTAAATGGATATGTGTTGTGGATTTTTGGGTTGCTCAGAGTTGTTTTAATTACCAGGTGTTTATTGTCCAAGTGTGTAGGATGGTGTTGAATTTAATACTAGATTTTTAATACTAGATTTCATAAAAAAAAAATAATAATAATATTTTTTTTAACAAAGCACAAATGTCAAAAGTGTGGGGGGAGAGTAGTCTGAATTGGGTTCTGGAGCTGCGCCCCACCTCACTCATCGTGCTCATTCGCCAGCCGCGAGCGATTCCAAGTCAGCGAGGGTCGCATCCACCGGCGCCGCCGCAGCAGCGACCGGCTTCTCCTGCTACAACGCCTCACGGTGACCCATGTTTTCTGTTCACTCGCTCACCCGCATCAGGTGATACCCTGCAAGGGTAACTATTGGCTCTTGTCTCAGACCTTCCCCGAGGTGATTGGTGGAGTGACGAGCACTCAGCACGTGACCTCTACTATGAGCTTCCGCCCACGAAAGGAAAGAAGGAGGCGACGTCGTATTAAAGGAGCGAAGTGCGGGCTTGCACTCTCTGTAGTGGTGCGAATAATACTGAACCTGCTATGTTGACATCGAGGCTGCCTGCAACAACAACAACAAAAAGAAAAACAAAATCCGCGCGTGGACATGGTACAGTTTTTTCGATTTCACCTCGTTGAATTATTATATTTCTTTCGGTTGAACGGTGACACGGACGCCCGTGGCATGCTGGGAAACAGCGAACCTCTCACGGGAACCAGGAGCATCTTTGCGTCTAACTCTTGCTTTAACGATCTTTCCAAAAACTAAAACCCTTCTAGATGTGGCGAAGAAGATGCTTTATTTTAAAATTTTCTGTTAATAACAATGCAAACATAATCAAAGGATCGACTCGGATAGAAATTTAAATGTCCTATTTTAATATGACCCCCCCCCGTTTGGTCTATCAAAATGTCAGTTTCCTGGTTAACTTATAAAAATAAGTAAAATAATTATTTTATGGTACCAGAAAACGGTTATGCAACATAATAAAAAATATGTCTGACAACATTTATAAAGCAACAAGGCAGAAGTTTAAAAAAAATGTAACAATTCAACACTTGTTTTCGCACCTACCTCCAGAACTACGACGTTTTCAGCATTTACCCTGAATTTGCTCAAATTAAATAGTATTTCACAGATCAGCAGACCTCCTCCTACATGCTCCCTGCCGTGACTTACTTTGACCACTAGATGGCAGACAAACACAATTCTGTTCTCTGCCATGTTTGGGGTGCTGTGTGGATGCATCATTCTTTTGATCAGCTTGTTTTCCACAGGCAGCTGCAAACTGAACAGCATAACTCACCTGAGCAGAAATGTTTTATTTCACTCCCAGACACATTAACTCAAAACTAAAAGCTCAGTGGGACAGGTGTGACATGAACATGGCAAGATGTCGCTGCTGGCGAGGAAAAATATTTAGTCCTCAGCCCTCAGGTAAGGTATTTATTTTCCTTCCATATGACGGAATTCAGACTGAATCGCCATTAAGCCGCATTGCTTCGTGAACACAGACACACAGACAGCTCCGTAGGCGGCAGTCAACACCCTGCTTCCTTGGTCATGTAATATGAAGCCAAGGCAAGGTCTTGAAGGCGAGGATGTACATCTTGTTTCACTGAGGGGGGGGGGGGGGATTGTTTTTAAACAATTTTTGACTTGTATACTTTCAAGCTTTCCAATGAATTACATTAGAAACATAAGCATCACCAAGGACAGTATGTCAAAAA
>JAVQJF010096704.1:0-38057 GCA_036023855.1 Gadopsis marmoratus | reverse complement strand
CCTCTCCTCGCTACCTGAGAGCAATTGTCATGCCATCCCCGCGGCCACCGCGATGAAAAAAGAGACAGACAAAAAAAGAAAAAAGCTCAGAAGCAATATGCAAAAATGCAAAAAGGTAGATGCAGGTTGCCCTGGCAACGGCTCCGAGGTTATTTCCAAGCGCTGATGGAAATCAATGTCATGTGCCAGGCAGGCAGGCACCTCCGTCCTCAGGAAAATTAGAAAAGGGGGGAGGGGGGGATTGAGGAGGAGGAGGGGGGGAGACTGGAAGGACAAAGAAAAATGCAGAGGAACAGAAATCAGGTTTTTCTCCTCTCTGAACATTAAGGGCTTTGTGACTTTTCTTCAAAGGAGCTCGAGGCGTGCCGCTGTCGTTTCTACTTTCTTTTGCTTTTGTTTCTGCCTTTGCGTTTGCCATAAATTCTGCCCTTCCTATGCACGCTTCCTATGCCACCGGCCTTTTCTCATTGTGTACGTACAAAGACTAAAAAAAACTAACTGTCTGGCTGCGAGGGCGCCAAATCAAAAGGATAAATAAGGGTTCTGGAAGAAGAAGAGGGAGCGGTGGTGGAGTGTGCGTTTGTGTTTGAACTGACTAATCTGTTCTGTGATACCAACCAGCAGCTTCACACAGCAACAATAGCAATGTCAGTTTGGAAAAGGTATGTCAGATATGTCAGGTCTAAACCAGGAATAACCTGGTTCCTGACCTCTGAAACGCTGCTCACATCTCTGATCTTTAAGTGAAAATAAGATGATGATTCAGTCTGACAATCAGGGTACACCACGGATAGAAGTTATACTTGTCTCTGAGGGTGTGGCTAAATGTTTCAGTCATTCTCTCCTGCAAGAAGCTGAAGGCTGCTCAAGGGGAGTGATGGCACAGGGCTACATTCATAAAGCCTTTTGAAAATGTAAGTAAGAATAATGTTCTGTAATGTTTTGTAATGTAATGTAAAGACCTCGTACTTATCATTTATCCAGTGCAAAGATGTAATCTAAAGTGGAACCAATCCTAGGTGAATTGATAAAAAGTGGGCAGCTGTAAAAACAGGTGTAAATACACCCGAAACACACTGAGGATGCACTGATTTGTCAAGACACATACTATATATCAACATATATAGTATAGTGCATATGTCATGGCAAACTGCCAAAAATGATTGGATTTAGTTGACTGGTCAGGTCTAAATAAAGTTGGCAGGGTTTTTGAAGCCCATAAACACATTTATATGTTTATCAGAAAGTGATATGCATTCAGATGCCAGTTGTGGACTGCAGTCACTCAATGGGATCATGACACAATCTGGATATTGAGTCTAACTGTAGAAGTGGCTCATGGTGTAGTCATTCGCCCTGCTATTGTAACTTTATGTGTTGCACAGCTGTAGCCAGTGTAGGTTACCGGCATTAATGCTGCAAAATTGTTGCAAAACAAATGTTCTGAAATCTTCCAGCCTGGGGTTGGAGCAACACTAGAGCTTGCATTCATAAAGCAGGACGTTGTTGTTATCACTTTGACTACAATGGGAGATATATTGAAATTTCCTTAGGGTGGAATCAATAACCCATAAACTATATAGTATGCTGCTGCAATCACCACAGGCCATCTCTGACAAGTCCTGTATCACTGTGGCAGGCTGCTGTGGAATAGATGGGCCATGCATGTCAAGCCAATAGGTTCTCCTCTTCATTTGCATACCTAACATGGCATTCACACTCCAGTTGACACATTTGCAACCCGCCACTTATCCCATTACTGGCTGTCCCTGGTCGCAGCATTGTTTGCTGTGTCTGCACTCTTTCTTGCTGGCTGGCCAGCTCATTTCCCATCGTGTTGTGTGTTGAAGCACTCACAGGATGTTTGTGCTCGCAGGCAGTAAGGCAGGCATGCCAGCACACGTGCCTACCCAAGCACTCATTCTTTAAAACATGCAGTATGTACACAGAAATGCCCACATATACAATTCTATGCAGTACATTCCAGTTCAGGCCTGTTGAAAGATACTGTTGACCAAAGATGGAAAGTACTCTCCTATACATCAAAATTCAGATTTGAACAAAGACTTCATCAATCAATTTATATACTGTATGTAATTGGCCAAACTCAGGAACAAAGCAATTCAAACATTTGTTTCACAAAAACACACATTTAAAATCGTTAGCTGCTTTAAAAACAGATTATGGCATTCCAACTCAGATTTCATTTAAATATCTACAGATTTGGAATGTTGTCACTTATCAAAGAAAACAAGTTTAGTTTTGGACTATCTGAAGTAGAGGATATGTTAATGTAAAAAGTAAAACTAATGAATTTTATAAAAAGATTAAAAGATCTAGGCATGGCTTTAGATGAAAATACCTGGTTAAACATTTGTTTGTGAAAGAATGTATTTCCCATTTACAAGTAATAAAATGAAGGAAGTTAATTTTAACTTTATCCATAAATTCTATCTCACTTCTATAAAGATTCATAAACTCACCAAACTGTCCTAGATGTAAAATGAAAGAAGGAGTATTTATGCAGCTGTTTTGGCAATGTGGTCTGTTGAAATGTTTTTGGAATTCGATTAATCGCTTTACTAAACCTGTGTTGGAAATAGAAATTTGATTTAAATACTTGTTACTATTTATTAAATGATATGCCAGATTCTCAGTTAGATTTTACAAAATGCAGAGTATTTACTAGTATAACATACTTTGCTAAGAAATGCATACTTCTATTTTGGAAAAATAAATATCAGCCAAATGTTCAATTCAATTCAATTCAGTTTTATTTATATAGCGCTATATCATAACAGAGTTATCTCATAGCACTTGTTAATATAGAGCAAGTCCAAACCAACTCTAAAACTCAAATGTTAAGTTGTTCCTGGACCAAATATCAGAATTTTCACCATTAGAGAAATTAACATTAGATAAACATAACCTTTCATACATTTTTCAAGACATGGTTCCCATTATTTTCCAATTTGGAAAAGGTTTCTAGAGGTGATCCGTAATGGACCTGGACAATTTCTCGTTCAGAGCCTTTATGGATACAGGTAAACCACAAATAAGGTACATATTACATTATTGCTACTTACAGTGGCTTCTGTTTTTGCTTTGCTTTTGTTGTTTTGTTTATCTCATACACATCCTGTGTGTGTGTGTATAAACATGATGTACCTTCTGGAACAATTAGGAGGATACTAAAGTATGCTTATATACACTCATACATATAGTATATCTTTGTATGTTTATATACTGTACATATATGGATATATATGGCATATGAGCAACAAAACTGATTAGACCACATTATTACACACACGCAAACACACATGCATGAGGTCTGCCATGCCACCCTCTCTCTGTGTATATTGTGTGTGTCGGTCTGCAGTGTGTCTTTCAGGGTTTCATGTTTTTACAGCAGGTGGTCTCGGTATCGTTCTCACAAGACTTAGATGACATTTCTGTTGTGCTCCGTTATCAAATGTCTGTGTAAACCGGCTTACACCAAGCCTCTGATCTCAATGAACTTAAAAATCACTGAGCACATTCTCCATGGCGGTGGACTGCAGCTGAATGCTGTGTGTCAGATCATTCGCCAACCATTGCGCTATTTTTGATGTGCTGTTCTGGTGGCGTACTGAATAAATGAATATTCATGAATGCACAGAAGGCCTATATGTATTATAGTGATTTCCACCCGTGTCATCAAGCTATGCAAATTACATCCTCACATCTCCATACGGTCACACAGCCCCCTCTTTCTCCTTAATTAATGACGCTGAGAAAATGTTTTCCCTTCCAAGGAAAATTGGCTCCTTCAAGACAGAATCTGTGCAGACATTAATGGGAAGTGATAATTCTGGACTTGTTTTGACTTGATTACATAAAGGAAAATGCCGGTATTTATAAAGCTGGGCACTATTTTTTTACAAATTTTGTTGTCGATATGACTAATACTTACCAAAACAACAAAAATTGGTCCATTTGATTACCTCTGCCGGCACCCGCGAAAGGGCTGCAATGGCTGAAATGTTATCCTTGCAGGCAATAGCACCCATAACAAGTACACCCACTAAAAGTGCTTGTTTTTGCCAGTGATCGGCTCAGTTCTTCAGAGTGTATGACAGTATTATGGAAAGGATCCCTTCAGAAACAGACTGTTTTGTTAAACTCTTCTCTGCAACTCTGACTCATTTCTACCATCATCTTCCTGCAACACCTCAACCTCTTGCGAGATTTCAGAGCGAGACTTTTCCTTGAGTTCCTTGACTTTGTAAAAAAAAAAAGGGCCCAGGTTTAAAAATACCGGCGGAAAATACATATTCTCACACCATGTGGAGAATATGTATATGTATGTGAGTCTCCTCAAACTGAAGTTGTAAATATTTACTGACAATTTTACCCTGCAGGGGATAAAAATTTAAAAGTGAAATCTGATTGGATAGACTTTCACCCATATCTTGTACTATTGTTACATCCATAACAGAAAACATTTACCTTAAAGCCATTCATTTATCTTGCACTTATTCATTGACAAATTAAGTTCAGCACAAAACCGGAATCTAACAACCCTGTCTCCTACATATTATATAACTGATTACTAATTTCCAAATGCAAATGCATTTGATAATGGCACCTGAATTATGTTTTTTTATCCCCACAATGATGAAACATTTTCACATCACATCTGATAAGTTAACTGATAATATTCATGATTGTCCACATCCAATATTCTTAGTATATTATTATGGTCATTATATTTTTTTTCTCGATTGTGACATTCTATTGAACATACCAACATGTATCAAGCATCTTAATAAAGAAAGCTTTGCCTTTTCTATCTGCTTCTTTTATTTTGTATGGTGATGCTTAGAAGGGATGTTTTTCACTGAGCTACATCTAAAAAGACCCCCCATCCTGCACTATTATAAGATAAAACACACCTGACAGCTCAAAGTGCAGATTTGCTGAATTACAAGTCATGCGTTCAACTCATCATCTGTAGCCAATGTGGGTGACAAATCTCATTTTCATCTTCAGAGTTGAAAAAGAAGATGAGGGGGGGAGGTAACTCATGAAGAAGAGAATAAAGGGCGGAAGTGAAGGCAAGCAGTGAAGCTGACATTAGGGTCAAGTGCTTATCTGGCATCACATTTCCCTTTCAAACCATCCATATGCATATGCTCACATGCACACATGGCTACACGTCTTTGGCTACACGTGTGTCACTGCACGCCCACATGCTCCGCTGGGAAACCCGCCAGAGAGAGGTTAAGTCACACAGAGACAAAAAGCAGATGGATGAAATCAAATGAGTAAAGGAGAAAATCTCAAATTATTTAAGTGTGTGTGTGTGTGTGTGTGTGCGCACATGCCACACAGAGAGAATATATGTAGGAGAGGAGAGAGGCGGAATCTATTCAGGATGGAGGCAGTAGCTCACTGACGGACTGCACTGCCATGCTCAGCAAGTTCATTGCTGTCATTCCTTACATCTTTTGACATTTTCAATTATGTCTTTCACACATGGCTGGGCACTTGTTTTTTTTTTCCCTATGCTCTCCTCATCACCCTCCTTTGCTTTTCTCTCGCTCTCATTCTATTCCACCACCTTCATTCCTCCATTTCCTTTTTAAGTGGCCGCTCCCGCCTTGCTTTGTGTGTTGGCCCTTTTCATATGCGTGGGGTCAGGTAGCCAAGGAATCCTATTACTCCTACACTCTGTGGCGGATGGAGCGAGCAGGGGACGGCGGGGTGAGCGAGGGATAGGACAGCCGAGGAATGAAAAGGATGCTGTCACATATGTCAAGGACTCCTGTTCAATTTATCTGGTGATTCTGAGGGGGCTCTCACGGGGCGAGGTGCAGAATGTCTAGGTAGACTTGTGGTTTTGGGTGGCTACATCCTTCATACCACTCATCCACCTGTCAATAATGGAGAGGAGATTTATTTTTGGCAGTGATATCTGTTGTAAAGGTGTCTCCAATATGTCATCTATTGTTTTCAGTTTTCTGAGCTGTTCCTGCTGTGGCGATGCTGATATTATTCAGCTGCATTACATTACATTACACATTGATACAGTTTTGGGGTGCTTATTTAAAGCTTCTATACTCAATATCTTTATATTAACAAATAGATCAGAGGATTAAGTATAATGATAGTTATGAACCAACAGAGAATCATCACCGACTCTGCAGTTCTCCCTCAGCTCTGTGATGCTTTTCAGCTTCTTTCAGCTCATCTTTTTGGCTTTCCAGCCTATAACGTTACTATTTTGGTTCAGCATCACGACTCTCATCAGTGTCCTTTCTAGACAGGCACAGTTAGCAACTAGTTGATGAACATAGCAGAGCATTCAGCAGCTAAAGAGACAGATATTTCCTTCAGGAGTTGGTGACAATAAGACCAGACCAAAAAGGAGAGTGAATATTAGTCTTAGACATTTAGACATTTGCCAGTTGGCCTGAAGCACGAGTCCAAATTAATGATAATGTTAATGGTAATGTCCTTAGATGCTGGATGTGTACATAAGCAACTGTTTGCTAACACGTTTTCAAAATCAACTGAAAAGGTGATAACATGTCAAGTTTAAAGACTGTATTTGGGTAAAACATCTGGGACTTTTATTTAACTTGGCTATGTATTCCTTAACTACATGCATATATTGTACTCTTTCACATTTTTACTGACAAGCACCAGATCATTCATCACTACATGACCTGTTACTTCTAAAGGAGTATTTTTACATTGTGGTATTACTTCTTTTACTTAATAGATCTGAATACTTTATTTATTTGTTAATTTGTTTACATAAAGAATCCCAATTAGCTGATGCCATAAAAATCGGTTAGTCTTCCTGGGTTCCACACCTGACATGCAATGTGTAACACATTACGTGATGAACATTAATTGCATTGAATTGCTTTCACCACTTATTTCAAGTTTGCTGCTGACATAAGAAATTCTATCAAATTTTACTGTAAGCTTAGTGTAGAATGCATTTCACACTGTAAACACACAAGTACTGATTGATGGAGTGGCTCTGTGATTGATTATCTGACTGACTAATTGAGTGACTCATAATGAGGGCATAATGTTTTTCACCGCTAAGAGCATCAGAGGACACGCAGAATCCATAATGCATGTTCCATATTAAAGGGAGCAGGGATCACTCTCCTACCTGACCAACAGATGGATTTACAGATTGATTGATTGATTGATTACCCGATTGACTAATTGATTGGTTTTGTAATGAGGGGAAAGACATTTGTCTCCATTAAGGTGAACCATGAGGGATTCCCCTTGCTGGTGGCCATGATGTAATGTGTAGGTTCTAATGTCCTCAGCATAATCACCACCATTATGAAACAGGCGCTCATCTCTCAAAACCACTTCATCATCAGACTGTTGCCTACTCATGCCTACAGCTATCACTCATTCACTCCCCGCTCCTCTTCCACAAAGTCAGCCAAACAGATAACCAAAACTGCTGTCAGAGCTGTAGCCAAGTCACAGCATAGATTTAGCAGGTCACCAGTAAAGCTTTGTTTGGATGTGTTTGGATGAAATAGAGAGAAAGTGAGCGTGTGTGTGTGTGTGTGTGCGTGAAGTAGTGGACTCTTGGTGTTGCCAAATTGGAGGCCCTGGCTGTACTCACCTTCACCAGGGGGCAGCGAAGGAGGCCAGATTGCTATTTTTCCTGGCTAATCATGGGAGCGGGTTGCCAGGTCTCTTCCCCCCTCTCATCCCCTCTCTCCTGCTGACTCTTAACCCTGACCCTTCAGCAGGAGATCCCGCTCCTGGCAAGAGTTAGGAAAAAATAGAGGAAGTAGGTGGCGTGAGCTGAACAAGAGAAATGGGGGAGTCGTGGTCAAGGGCTGATTAATGAGCCTCTAATTTAATCAGTAATTCCCATCTCACCAGGGCCTCTCCACGTGGCTCTGTAGCAGCTTATTATTTTTAACAAGTCTGTAATCTCCCCCTTTTCCTTTGCTCTTTTCACCCCACTTTCTGTCTTTCCCAGTTCCTCCTTTATGCCGAGCGCTTATCTGTGTCAGAGTCAGGGATGTGAATAGAAGGGTAATGATTAATGGAGATTTTAGACCTATGAAGGATGTCTAATCACTCTCTCTCTCTCTCTCTCCTTAAACAAAACTGACTGCTGTAGACTGAGTATCAGACTGGGATGCTGCTGTTATGCAGCCAATTACAGTGATGAATGCTCAAAGATGGCCCATGACACTTATTTTATATTGTGAGATCAGAGGTGAGATGAGGGTGTGTGTGTGTGTGTGTGTGTGTGTGTGTGTGTGTGTGTGTATCCTGTACATTTGCAGTGTGCTTTCACTGACTTTCTTCACACACCTTCCCTTCCCTTACCTTGATAGTAATAATAGCTTGTCACTTGTATGTTGTACATGAGCTTCTCTTGCAATGAAATGCAGGAATGATCACTACTCTGTTATTGCTCTTCTGCGAGTTACTTTGCCACAAATGACCAATGCTCAGATTTGAGCATCTTAAAAGTAGGATCCAAAGGTGTTTTCCAAAAGTGTTCTTTGTTACACCTTGGGGGATTTATTATTATGAGATGATGACATTTTGAATACACTCACATTCGGTTTTACCTTGATGGACAAAGGCACCACAAGCACGAAAGAACACGTGTCCTGGTAGAAAGGTGTAGTGCTTCATGTTTTACTTTTGTGATATAGCAATTGAATTTATTGGCCAACATCAACCAACATAAGCTAATGGTTATACCAGACCAAGTAAGGTTGGAGTACTAAACTGAACAAGGTTGTGTTTAATTCTCATGAATTCATTCATTCTCATGCTTTACATTCCTTACTGGAAGACTGTGTTATTTCTTCTTTCAAAAGTCACATAATCGAGCTTTAACAATTCAAAAGGGAAAGTATTGTATGTTTGTTAAATATTGCAACAAATAGTGATGAACAGGTCAAAGAAACCATGGTAAATAATGTTTTTATAACCCTACGCTGACAGCAAACACAATCAGTCTCTTTGGAAAAACAAAATAGAAACTCACTAGGCCTCTCGTCCCACAAATAGTCGCTCTTCATACTGTGGATGCCGTTGCTTACATTTTGGCTGTATAGAACTGCACACACAGCACCTTTTTCAAATGCAGGAGCAATCCATTTATTTCTAGATAATTAGAAATGATGGCAGGTTAAGAAAAAGAGAGAGAGTAAGAAGTGCTGGAATAAGAAAGGCTTTGTAGTGAGTCCGAATGGAGATGAGAGAAGGTCTTTAATTCTACCTCTGATTACTAAGTGCCTCCGTCCATTATCTTTACACAGTGAATAGGAGAACACCATAAAGGTAAAATGTGACTCATCCATCCCCACCGGTTATCACTCTCAATGCCCCCCCCCCCATCCATCCCCACACAGACTGACACAGTGCCTACTTAACATGGCTCTCCAGAACGTGTGTGTGTGCGTGTGTGTGTGCAGGAGATAGTTGTACATAGAAGCATTCATTTTACACTGGATGTCCATGGATATATGTTTTCAAGAGGGACTTTTGCGTATGTATGAGTGTTTGTGTATGCATGAAAATGTGTCTTTGTAAGAGTGGGTGCGTGTCAGGTCATTTCATATGTGTCTTCTCTCAATCTTATACAAGGGGAGGAGTGTATTGGTCCCCTCTCCCATCCTCTGCCACGGTGCTCTGAGAGGTATTACCTCCCTTATTGGTGTTGAAAATCCCCATCAGTGCCAGGCACTCTGATTTATGTCCCTGAACCCCTCCACCTCCAGCTCCTTTCCATTAGGCTTTACAATATTTCCCCCCATTGTTCAGCTCCCGGCTTTATCGGCCCTGCCCAGGCCTGTCAGCAAGACCTGCCCCACACCAGAAACAGCAGGAGGAGAAGGGGTGGGGGGGAGGGGGGCCGATAGGATGGAGCGGGAGATCGAAGAGGTGGGGTACAACAGATAGGAGGCGGAGGAGGAGGAGGGGAGGGAGCGAGAGCACTGAAGAGGGAGATAGAGAAGTGGCAGGCAGAGATGGGTGGGGGGATGAAGGAAAGGTAGAGGGGATTGGATGAGAGGAGGAAAGGGAGGAGGAGGGCAGCATGTTGAGGGAAGTGTAGAAATGGGAGATGTCCATCTGAACCTTGGTTTTAATGTTCCTGAAAGGGAGGATGAGGTAGAGGTGGTTCACGGAGAGGGGAGGGAGACATAAGTTGAGCAAATTGCGAGATTCTAACGATGAGGAGTGGAGATGCCATTTGGTTGCATTACTTTGGGACATTCTGCTAGTGTATGTCCATTAAGATATAGATTTTATTTGCTCAGAATGGGTTGGGGTCTGCTGTGTGTTCAGTGCAGTGTTTGCGAGATAAGGTGATGGCAACGGCGCTAGTGAGTGGAGCTTCTGAAATGGACCCCACTCTGTCAATTTCAGTCGGCTTTATTGCCTCGGAGAAAGGCTGGATGAAGCAGGGGCGCATTGATGCATTTTGTTAAATGTAGGTGCCTTTCAGACTGAGGTTTACTATGCAGTGCAGGCAGATGCAACGCAGTCGCTAAGTGCGGTACAATGGATGCTTGAAAGGCAGCCTCGAGAAAGGTCGAGAGGACCACACGAGCAGAATGTGAATGAGGGAGGACTATTTAAAGAGATTCAGGATCGATGCCTGTCTTGATGATGTGCGAGCAAAGACAGAGCACATAAAGGTTGCTTGTGAGGGTGAAGCATTGAAAGTTTCAGCTGCTTAACAAGAAAGGTGTTGGTTATTTTAGCTCACATATACCGTGAGGTAACTTAAAATCCAAAATGTATTATTTTCTTTTATTATTCCCCACCCTCTGTAAATGAATGCCACCTTGACTTACATCCCCCCACTCTAATTGACAATTCTAAAGGCAATTGCTCACAAATGGAAAAATGGTCCTATTTGTTTCAGTGCTGCATATGCCTACCCAGACAATGACATGGTAAATTTAAAATGAATTGCAAATTGCCCTCATTTTATATGCAGGGGGCCTCTCCTGCCTTGAAGAGCTGGCCCGCTCCTGTAAAAAATCTTTCTGACATATACCTTTAAGAGGAGGAAGATGAGAAACCGCGGATTAAAAGAAGAAGAGGGCGGCAGATAAGCTTGCTCGCTTTCAACTCTGTGGAGGATAAGGGCGAAGAAGTTTTAATATCTCTAAATCAGCAGCACGATATTGAAAGTGTCATCTAATTGAAAATGATTTAGGACCCAGGGCCCGCCTGGCAATCATATATAAATTCACTCCTGACACCAGCTCCAAAGTCTCTCTATTTCTACTTTATGAGTCATTTGCATGGTGGGGGCCTTGGAGAGTATAAACCATGCAAATGATATGGAGCGCTGCACGAGGTGATGTATCCCCTCCTCGCTCCCTCCCTCTCCTCCTCCATCTCTCCATCGCTCTCTCGTTCTCCCTCTTAGCCTCAGGAGAAATGCTTTCTGCTTTGCTGCTGCCTTTGTCCAGAAAGCCATTTATTTCTCTTGTTGTTTGCTCACTTGCTATTTTACAGCTTGCCGCATAGGTTAGGGGGGAAAGAGACGGCTGCCACCCCATTCAGCTGAATAACTGTCATCTCCCATTTGTGAGTTCATGCTGTTGGTGGAAGTAATTTCCTTATTTTGTGAAAAGACAGATAGAGATACCCACAATAGAAATGTTGGCATGTATCCCTATAGTACATAACAATAAATATACCTGTGCTTTGATGTGACACTGAAAGCCTTGGAGTACATCTTTGCACTTCAGACTGTAATATGATGTAAAACCTGTACTGTGGCTTGAGGCTGAATGAAATGTTTTGTTTTTGTCTTTCAACAAGCTTTTGTCTCCTTAGCAAAGCTGTCATTAACATGAGTGTTAGACTGCTTTCAAGCCATTTGACACAGGTAGAATCAAGATGAAGTGCATCACAAAATCAGTGTTGAAGTGTTGAAGCAGTGCTAGGCAAAAAAGCGCGACCAAAAAACTCAAATGAAGAAACTAAAAACAGAAAATGACAAAATTAAAAAGACAAATCTGAAACCAAAGGATGCACCTTTGCTATTAGATTATGTCCAGAGCACTGACTACCTGACCGCACCATCTCTCCTCGCAGATGGATTAAAAGAGCAGGGAGGGAGAGTTCAGAAGGGCCCACTGTACATGCTTACCCTTTACGGCAGCTATAAAACTTTTATGACTTGAAAATCCTCTATTTCTCTCTCTGGAGAGAAACACTGAGATTAAGGGATGAAAGGATGAAGGAGAAATGAAGACAGATAGAAAGCAACAAAATGAGCATCTGTTGCTCCCGTTCTCCTGTAAATGGACACAAATGTGTAGGCGGGTTTTTTTTCTTTTTCGGCCTCCTGTCCCACCAATGCAGCTGTTATTAAGGTATACATAAACTGGCAGAGGGAACTATGTGTGTGCATATTATCATCCAACAATGTGTGGCCTTTCGGTGTAGAAACGGGGCTAAGTTTTCCCACAGGGTGTAATTTGTGTGTAAACATGTGTGCCCTCGTTTTTTCCCCCCGGATCTGTGGTTTTGGTCCATTTACCGGGAAGAGCAGGGCTGCGCTATAATCCTCTGTGTATGTTTGTGTGCACATGGCGAATTTTACATGAATGTTTGTGTGAGTGTGTGTGTGTGTGTGTGTGTGTGTGTACTTTTCTGGCGTTTTTGGAGGTGAGCGCTAACGTACGTGCATGTGCGTGTTTATGTGATTTTATTTGTGCCTATATGCATTAGCAAGTATATGCATTTTTTAGAGGTGGTACTGTGTGTGTGTGTGCGTTCAGGAGCTGGTGAGTGAATGACTGCTGCGGTCTCAAGTGTTGCCCAGGGAGCTCCTGCGTGCGGTGGCAGTCTTGTTTGTCTTCCACTGCTGCTCAAACAATGGCTCCCCATGGGCCCCTCGCTGCCTAATTGAGAGACTACAGAGAGAGCGAGAGAGAGTGAGAGAAGTGATAGGGCTACACTACACTACACTAGCTCAATTACACACATCCACCAACACGCTCACCACTTCCACGCACGTACAAGTAAACACAAACACACACATGTAGCCGCATGAAGCAGTACAATGTGGGAGTGGAGTCAGTGCAGAGTCACGGTACATGCCCTATGTGTATCAACACACACACACACACACACACACACACCAACCACACTTGATGAAGAGCTGCACTTAATCTAGCAGCACTAAGTCTCTCAGTGCAGCGCAAGAGTAAACCAAATAGTCAATACAGTGTTCTGTTGTGTCTGTGAGGCTTTGAAATATCTCTGGCCCTTTCCTCCAGGAAGACACTGTATACATAGGACAGATCTAGCTAATTACAGTTGCATCAAAATTGCATCAGAACACATCAAAGTACATTGTAATTAATTATGAATCTGGTCTAGGCAGCATTCCTACATGCAAGTGAACATATATAAATTCAGAGAAAGAGCTATTATATTTGTCAGGGTTTTTTTCCCCTTATATATGGATATTTAAAATAATCATGCTATGTGACCTCTTAATGGAGGAGAATGAAAAAGACCCAGTTTCATGCTACATACAAATTCTAAGCAGGTTTTGAGGCTGTAGCGTGCTCACACTGTAGACGTGACATCATTGTTATGACATAGGTCATTGGTAAAAAGAAAAAGCATGTGATTTTAAATTTTGCTGTTGATATCATTCCACAATGCAAATGGGGGTGCTACTTGTGTCACATTCAAAAGTCATGAGCTACATGTTAAAATGACTGTTGGGATATATGTACTGTATGTATGTTGTTGTTTTTCTCAGTCACACACACACACGCAGAGTTTGGAGGCAATGGCCAACATTTGTATTGCTTCTCTCTCAGCAGTCAGAGAGAGAGAGAGAGAGAGAGTGTGTGTGTGTGTGTGCAGCGAGCTCTCTGGGCCCATTACAGTGGTAGAGCAGGGCAACTACCAGGAGAATAGACTGCAGAAACAAGTGGATTAGGACTTTCTAATGAGGACAGGCAATACCTTTTGATGGATGACAGCCTTCATACTGTACTGCCATGCTTATAGGATGTGTGTGCTGAAGGGGGCCCTTCAGTGTACATGTGGATGATAGTGTGTGATTAAGTTTGGGTGTGTTCTGCTTTGAATGTGCATGCCTGCACTGCTGTTACTGTCTCTGTCAACGTTTGTGTATCCTCTCTCAAAAGGGAACTGCTAGAAGTGATGTCCTTGAATTTCACATCACTTTGATAAGGTTTCTCCCTTCTATTGCGTGGCATAAAAGACCAGCTCACAGATGTCAATATAAATATTTGCCCAAGTCTCCAAGTCTATTGAAAAAAAAAACAACACAGGATATTGTTATACAGGGCGCCCGTGTTCATCCAGTATCGTTGACACATTCACTTTGTAGTACAATAGAGGCAAAAGCGAGGAGGCATGGAAGTGTCGGCTGCTTGTGTAGTCAATGGGGCCCTTTTACAAGCTATTTAAGAGGATAAAAAGCATGTCCTTTTCAGCGCGACACCAGTGTCAGTGTGTTTCAAAGGCGCTCCAGGGCCATTTAGGAGCAGTGGCAGCGCCGCCCGCTTTGATTAAAGCGCTACAGTGCAGAAAGGAGAGAGGCAGCACTCCGCTAAGTGAATATGGAAATGACCTCCGCCATCCTGTTTTGCTCCCACGCCAACCTCTCCAAATGCACAGAGCAGCGTGATAGACGCATAAACAGAAACAGGACATACTCATCTCTGAGTCAAAGCATTAAAGGAGCGTGTCTGTGTGTGTTTCTAGTTAAGAGATAGCACACAAGGGAGGTGTGTGTGAGTTGCAGAGGAAGGGGGAGAAGTGAGGGGAGAGGGAGAGACCATGATGACATGATGGGCCCTGAGGAGTGGTTGTGACCAGCTCAAGTGTCCTGGGTTTGATTAATTAATATGCTTCCAATGACAGTAGCCCCTGACAGCCTGAGAGCATGGCCAGGTCTCCTCTCCTCTACTCTCCTCCTGAATACTGATAACTAATACTGAGAATACACGCACACATAAATTACGTCTCCAACCCATTTTTTTCTCTATGGAAATAATTAGTTTAGGGCAATATATTCACACCTGGACAACATGCGTAGATATACACATTCAACACCAACCTGGTTGCCTATGAAATGGTGATGAATAACTGTGAAAGTAATAATCCTTTTATCTCTGCAAAAACGCAAAAGCATACCCATACACACCTACATACTGATCCTCATCTATAACACAGGTCACATATTCTAGCACGGCTGTGTCCTGTACTGTAGTTGAGCTCATTTGCATGTGTGCTCTGTTACATGCCATTGGCCCTCAAATGGATGTGTCCCGCCATAGAAGATTCAAGTAATTAACCCAACACAACATAGTTGTCATCTGGTAATTGACCTAATTGTTTGGCTTGTCAGTTCCCGTTCTAGGTATTAAGCATTAAATACGCTTGGTGTCAT
This sequence comes from Gadopsis marmoratus, assembly GCA_036023855.1. Taxonomy (NCBI): domain Eukaryota; kingdom Metazoa; phylum Chordata; class Actinopteri; order Centrarchiformes; family Percichthyidae; genus Gadopsis; species Gadopsis marmoratus. The sequence continues at coordinate 22,588 of JAVQJF010096704.1, read as the reverse complement.
TAATCAAAGGATTATCATGTATCCAGAGAAGGGCATATGCACTGTGTCTTGTTCTTGTTTAGCAGTGTGAGATGTTATAGAGTACGCAAGGTGTTGGATAACCCTACTTTTACGGACTTTACACCTTTAGTAGCTTGTGAAAGTCCTTATTTTACAGCCCAGCACCACTCCATCAAATTATCCGCAGGGTTTACTGTGTTGTGTTTGCCAGGCAAAGTGGGCTTCTTTGAAAATTGTGTAAAATTGAATTTTGTTTAACTTGGGTATATCGCAAATCAAAATCTGTTATTCCCAAACACCATCATCCCATTACGGTAAAGCTCACCACTCTAGCCTTAATGTACTATCTGCGAGTGCCAACATCAGCTTACCAGCCCCTGATACTATTCTAAAGGCCCTTATGGAGGTGTGTGTGTGTGTGTGTGTGTGTGTGTGTATGTGTGTGTGTGTGTGTTTGTATGTGCTAGCAGGCAGATGGCTCAGGTCCAATTCACAGCTGATTCACAGCTGAGGCTTATGTATTTAGAAGCAGATTGCCTCCAGGTTTCTATAAAAGGTGTTGAGCTGCCACTTTTATTGGATTTTTAAAGTGAAGAGATTACATCCCGTATATGTCTAATGGTTCCCCACACACGGCTTATTCAGTGTCAGATCTCTCTGGTCAGGATTTTAAATTGTCTAGAGCAAACGAGGAGGGGTGTGTTCCCTTATACCCTATGCGTACACCCAGTGCATTAATAACAATAACAATAAAAAGGTAATCAAATCTGTAGAAACAATATGTACTTAATGTTGGCCCACTATCCACAGCTAAAAGCCCACCTCATCAAACTGCAAATTAGTCTCGGCCGTAACTTTATTATGGCCTGGCCTGCTGACGGGCAGCCATAAATAATTCAACTGCACCGTCTCTGCAAGCGGTGAAATTTAATTCTACTGAATGGAAAGTGTGTGTGTGTGAAAATCTGTGCGTGCACTTGCTTAGATGCATGCATGCCTGCAAGGTTTTGTTTGAGCTAGTGTGTATACGTATTTGTGAAATTACACACCCCCTCCTCCTCCTCCATATAAAAAAACACACACACTGTTCTCCCATTGGCAGGCTGCTGGCTTCAGCCTCCCATTGCAGAACATTCCCCACCAGGTAGCACCATGGCAACATGCTCAGCCTCATCCATTAGCCAGCCAGCGCCCCAAATCTCCTTGCTACAACCACCCAGAGAGAGACACACAGGGAGAGACAGCGTAGTAAAGGATGGGCTAAATCGGTAGAGAAAGGAAGGAACAGGTGAAGAGATAGAGAAAGGGAAAGAAGAAAATGGAAGGCATCAGAAAGAAAATTCAGAATTAGAGTAGCAGGGGGTGAAACTCTTTAAAAATACTTTTTTAAAACACATTTTACTCACCAGTTGATTTCTGACATCTTTGATCGCATTAACAGCCCTCAACTGAAGTTTTAAACAGAAAATAAAGACTTATGGTGAAATTCTTTCCAAAACTTTGGGTTTAAGATGCTGCCCAAAAAATACTTATCCAAAAATCATATCAAAATGGTAAATTATGAATATCCATCAAATTTAACAGTCTGACATCTCGGTTTACCTTTAACCTGTACGCCTGTAGTTGTAGTCACACTTCATTTTCCCGAGCAACATTTTGGGTGCATTCTCTTTGCATTTTACCTCTGGACCGTTGCTTGATTCCTGCACCAGCGTCCGCAAACTTTAATTAATTACTTACTTTAACTTTAATTACTTTAATTAATTACTTAATTGCGGGTGGGCACATGGATCCGGTCCAACACGCTTCTCCAAATTTGAAACATTGCGGTCTGCGGCTGTGCCAGAAAACAATAACATAAAATCATCTTGTCACAACTTCCAGACTTTTCCATCTGGCAGCACATCGAGCTCCTTTCCCTACACTCTTCACTACCTGTTTCTCGTGGTGTCTGAAACTGTGGACTTGCCAAATCACAGAGCAGACAGCCGTGGTATGAGCTGATGCCTCAGGACAGATGGAAGCTGTCTGCTGCCCATGAAAATGCCATCACTGCACCTACATCATATATCTTCATTAAGGCAGCACAGATAGGCATCAGGGGAAATGCCCCCAGTTTGATGGGAATGCTCAAGTGTAGCGTGTTAAACTCGATGTGGTGAACAGCAGGCAATTTGAATGTATTGTGTGTATGCAGAATCAACCTATTAGTGGCATTTAGCTTTCAATACCACAAGGTCTGCCCAGCATTGTGTGTCAGCCTGTGTGTATGTGTTTGTGGTTGCAGTTGTTTGTAAGCCTAAGTGACAACAAGAGACCTCAACATGGTGGTGTATGGTGTGGTATAGCAGTGGGAGCACATTACCAGGCTGCCCTATCCCCTGACATCCGCACCTTGTTTACTGACAGAGGGGAGGGGGGGGGCCCTATCCTCTGGGTGGGGGTGAGAGGGTGAGGGGTGTGAGCTGGGAGAGGGACGGGGCACAAGGGGAGCCCCAGGTCTCACTTGTAATTGAGGAGTGGAATGAGAAAATGTGGACGGAAAAAGTCAAAATTGTCATAGAGGGAGAAGGGTGGGCGAAATGTGAAATGGCTTTTCCCTGCCCCTTGTGTGTGTATTCGGGTGTGTATGGATGTATGCATGTGTGGATGTAACACCAAAGCAATATCAGTGGCAATATTGGTGGTCTAAGAATGGGCTTGAGTGAGCAGGACCTGGGGGAGTCTGTTTCTCTCTCACACTCTCTCTCTCTTTGTGTGTTGTGTGTGTGTGTGTGTGTGTGTGTGCTTGTAATGGAAGAACAGCTCTGTGGCCGCAAAGCGCAATCAGTTCCACCAAGCTCACATTCCACCAGCACCTGCCTCGCCTCGCTTCAGCCCCACCACCACCGCCGCCGCCGCCGCCACCCCCACCCTGTGGCTCACTGAGTCTCGGCATGGATGCAGTGGCGCGAGCGATAAGGCCAATATTACTTGGGGATAAAAGCAGAATTAGTTACCTGCTGTGAAAAACGGGCACCGTAAGCCGTGATGGAGAGCCAGGGGGTTTCAGGAGGGGGGTACAGGGTGTGTGTGTGTGTTGGGGGGGCATCGCTGTGAGAAAAATGGCCTTACAACATCCCTTCAGCTTGTCCTCCTACAGAATCTCAGATACTGACCCCCCCACTGCTGCACACTTATTTTTCTGTTGTGGCTTTGTTATCTGTTGCTCTCTAGCTCTTTTTATACTCTAATAGGATATTTGGAGACTGTCCTTACAAGAAAAGCAACATAATTAGTCATTTCAGTAAATGTCCCAAAATGACATATGTTACATTCAGGAGACAAAGCCCTCTAACGGCTGTAGTGATTGTCCATCTGGGCAAAAGGTGGAAATAAGATGATGTTATTACAGAGCGACAAAGTCCTCGTAGGATTTTAACAAAGAAGACTGCTGTTTCCTACTGACAGTCAATGTTGGTTTCTTTTAGCTATGATCACGGTGGTTACAATGACAAAGGTCTAAGGTCTAACGCAAGGTGTTTCTGTGCCCTCATCTAACCAAACATTAACCATAGCATTGTTAAATCATAGATTGTATTTATTTTTCAGCAGTAACAGCTTTGGAAGGCACAGACAAATGGTGTCTTCCCACTGACTGGGATGTCAGATCAGAAAACGCTTCTATGTGTCGTTATAAAGGGCCTTTACAGCTTACGTATTCTGTTTAATTAGGATGACTTTTGGTTTGGCCATCATCTCTATCATTGGGTGTGTAAGAGTGTGTGTCTGTGTCCATCAGGTATGGTGACGTTGCACGCACCAAAATCAGTTGCTGAGATCTGAGAACATGGCGAAAATGCTACAACAAAGTGCAATGAAACACAGGACAGTCAGACAATCAGACAGGCTGCAAACAAGGCGGAGAAGCGTGAGAAGGAGTAGAAGAAGAAGTGGAGACGCCAGGCTGATGAAATCCACAGATTACAGCCTGCGGGGCCTTTTTGTGGCTCAGCAGACTTTGGTTTATCTTTGGACTCTTGTTCTGTGTTTCTTGTTTTAGTTTGAAGTTATGTGTTATATGTTAGGTCTGTTGGTGTTTCCCCTTTTTTCCTGCAGTCCTTCCTGTCTTGGTCTGTTTCCCGTGGCGTCACCTTTCCTTGTGTGGTTCCCACCTTATTTGGTCGTGTTTCCTGCCCTCGTTAGTTTCCCTCTTGCGCTGATCCTTTTCACCTGTTCCCAGTTTTCACCTGTGTCTTGTTTCCTTCGTTAGTGCTGTGTACATATGTGCTGTGTCTGGCCCTTGTCCTCTGTCTGTTGCTTCATGCGGAGGTCTGATTTAACCCTGCGCAAGTATTTGTGCCGTACTTTGTCTGTGTCGTTTTGCTGTTCCCCTCATTCAGGTGCAACAGCTCGTTTCCTAACACGACCTACTGCCTGAGGGAAGGGAGGTTTGTATGTGTGATGTCGCCTATTGGAGTCCAAATAAGGGTAAATATAGTATAAAGAAAGGGATCTGAAAAATTGATGAGGGCCCGACATGGAGCCTGCAGCTTTGTAGCCAGGCTACTATGAGGTGCTTTATCATTCTCAGCTGTAATTGAGCAGTAGGAGAGAGAGAGAGAGAGGCCCTCAGGGCAGCTTGCGAGAGCCACCAGCTACACTCCTGCTCCAACCAAGGACCTCCCATATGCCTCACAGACTGAAACAGGGAATTGTAGGGAACCTACTTTTCCATCTCGCATTAATTGGATATACTTTATGCTCTTATGTCCATCTCTACTGGGACTGTTTGCAGTAGTATGCCTGGATGGAAGACTGTATTCTATTTTTCTTTCAAATATGTAGGATCAATCCGATCAAAGTTGTGTGGTGCGTGGGAAAAGCAGAGTTTAGATTTCTCCTTCATTTTCAAAATACATGGCAGCCAAAGAGGATTCATTTCTACAAAAATGAAGATATTTCCTGGACTGAAACTGCTGGCGGCAGGACTGTCTATGAAATAAAAATTGTCAGTCAGACAGCTTTTGTTGCATTTTATGGAAATGAGATTTCATTTTTGCAGCTACCCATTATCCTGTGGCTGTTGGCTCAGTCTGATTCTGAGATGAACCCCAGACTCTTCAAATTGTAATTTTGCACTTTTTCCAACATCAGATGCTTTAACATCAGAACACAGCAAGCAACATTCCCTTTTCCTTCTTGCGCTATGACACTTTCAACATTGCTCTCATTGACATAATTTAGCATAATCCCTCCCTGTGGAGCTGCCCATGATAATGACCATGTTGTGAAATGAGCGGCCGTGCCAATGAGCCATGTGGGCACGCAGCTTGCCAGTTGGCAGAGCGAAGACGCCGCCTGTGTTGATAACTGTAATCAAATAAGTCAGTCGTTGAAGAAGAAGAAAAGAACAAATAGGAAAAAAAGTTAGGAAGTATGAGATAGAGATGGGATTGATAAGGTAACTGGAGGGTTTTTCAAAAGGGAGGCAGGTTCAGAGACGAGAACCTGCGCCCTGTGTCCCTCCGCTACACACTCCCATTTAAATGGGTTAATCAGTAACAGGCTGCATACGGGGAGATTGATGAGTGCGTTGCCATGAGACAACTTGGCTGCTAAATAAGACGAGCTCTGGGAGGGAGGGGGATCACGTTGTGCAAGTGTATGTGGGCGTGTATGTGTTTGGGGAGTATAGGGGGTTAACAGTTGTACTGGAGAAGATTATGGGTGATGGGGGTTGAAGAGGGAGGGTGGTGAGGGAAAGTCTGTCATTTTGCGTAATTACCGCATAATTGTGTCTCTGACTGTCAGTGATTGCTTTGTTTATTAGAGGGAGAGGTGTAAATGAACTCCTGGTGGTTTGACTCATGCCGTCTCTGCTATTCCTGCTGTCTGTATTTGTCATTAGGCATGTGTGCCTCGTGGTCCTGTTTGTTAGCGTACAGTAGACGGTTTGTACATTAGTAAAGTGGTAGAAAAATGTTACTTCAGTCAGCGTGACAGTGTGTGGCAAAGTAGAGGACATTTGTAACTGTGGTGTGCTGCCATTGCTTCATAACAAGTTATTTCAGGTATGCATCCAGTTATTGCCTGAACTGAGCTGGGATGTTTTGAAAAATTAAAATTATAGCAGAGGAAAAAACTACAGTTGTGCAGCAGGTCTTCAGTCGGATATCTCTTGAAATTGTGTTGGATCACTACAACCCACTAGATCAATATCCATTCGAGGTAAACAAAACATAGTCACTGAATTTAGATCTGTGGATTGCACATGCAGCTGTAATCTACACGAAGAGATACTGTTATTTCCACCATGGGAGAAAAACAGAACTCCAGTTTTACAGTTGACACAACTGTACAACGTTGAATTAATAAATGGAATATATATTTTATCATCCCACATAGTTAGATTCTTCACTTTCCTTGTTTCCTTTTCCAGTCTCCATAACCTACTAATAATCAGGAATTATTCATCTGTCCATGCAGCACTGAGTTGTGGGAGATCATGAGCGCGAAAAGTGGAATGATAAAAAAAAACTGTCTTGGGATTGGGATGTTCAAGGCACTTCATTAATTTAAATAACCACCGGCTGACAAACGTCTTCAGCAAATTGCACCTTTAGACCACCGAACTGCTTGTCAGTCACAGTAACCACAACAATGGAGCTCCACTGGGTTGCTCAGGCAATTTAACAAAGCACCTCACATGAAGATGTGCATTTTTTGTATGGATGGCTTACCTGGGAACGAGCCACAATGTCAGTGCCACGTTGTGGAGTTAAAGTATGCACTCAGAGCTCTCAAAGGGCTTGGCTCATTAGAAAGTTGAATTTATGATGACACACAATGGGCTGTTGTTTCAACATGTGGCATCCGCTGCTATAATGAGGGTTAAACAAAGCAGTGCACTTTCTAGAATCTTTTCTTAAATCATCATCTTTTCACGTACTTCCTCTGTAAAATTGCATTTATATCTGCGAGAAAGCATAAGCAGAATTTTGTCCTAAACTATGAAATCCACATGGAAGGCTTTTGCTTCATTCTCCATCTCTCTCTGGCTCTCTTTTTCTCTGTCTTTCACTTTCACACATTCTGATATAGATAAGCTCAAAGTGAAAGTACCGAATGACCTTCAGCTGTCTCCCCCTCGCTTTCCACTTCTCTTTCTGTTGTCTTCTAAAAATAGAGCCCTCCCCAATCATCAGTGGAGTGCTGCGGCTGGCCCTGTGGGCACAGGCATTGGCAAGAGGGTGCCAGAGATGAGCCTAATTAACTCATTGAGGAGGAGAGAGCAAGGGAGGCAGAGGTGGTAGGAGAGGAGGAGGAGGGTGGGTGAGGTTGAGAGAAAGAGAGGGGCAGAGGGTGGGTGAATAATGACAGAGAGAGATGGAGAGGGTGAAAGATGGTGGTGCAAAAAGGAAGAGGAGGAGGAAGAAGAGGACATAATGAGAAGGAGGGGTTAGAGGCGCAGAGAGGAGAGGCAAAGCAAGGTTTCTGCAATAGTGAGCAAGGGAGAGTGATGGAGAGTGAGGAGCACTAATTAGACATAGGACCAAAGCCCCTTCTGACTTTACATGACAGCAGAAGGGGAATGGAAGAAAGGAGGGATGGAGATGGATGGTGCTGGACTTCTGCAGTACCAAGATATGAAAAGGAAATATGTAATCTTCAATATAGAGAGCGCGAATGGAGTGACGGCAATCTAGCCAACTCAATTAGCCCATGTCTGTAAAACAAACTGCTCTAAATCAGCTCTGTCAGACACTCATACGTGTGTGCAGGGGGGGGGGGGCTGGTAAAGATGATAAGATGAGAGACATCCCATCATCACCACTCCACCTCTTCTAGCACTTATCTGACATCCATTCAAGGTGCTCGTAAGACCATGTTTTATCCATCCATGCATTTACCTTCACATGCACATTGCTCATTTTCTTCTTCACATTACCGCTATCTTTTTTTTCCCTCTGTCTACCTCCTTCAAGCTAAACAATCAGAGTGAATAGCAATATTCTGTTCTATTTTAGTATATGCATTATCAAAACTGTTTTCTCATACTTCTAATCCACACAATTCTGTCACAGTCCTCTTTCCTAAAAGGACAACCTTAGTGATTTTGCATGTTTTAGTCCATTTACCACTTATACTTTACATCACAGCTAACTGTTTTGGAAACTATAAGACTCTGTCTTAGAAATACCTTCCACTACCATTCCAAGCATGCACTGGTTTACATTCATTTCCATATAAACTATATCGGCACACTCTTGAAACATCACAAGTCTGCCTTAATTGTTGTCCTAGTTACATTATTGGAGAGATGTAATTCAATGCAGACTTTTGAAAGTAATCTATGGTTAAACTCCAACACCACTCAATAGTAATGTAACACTGACATACATTTATGCAAACTTGATGCTCATGCTAATGGAAGCCAATGACTTCCTTCAACTGCAGAAAAAATACATTTATGAATCTAATGCATTTGACCGGAATGTCACCCGTTTGATCCCTGGGCACATGGGATAAATCTGGGCTGGGAAAGTGGAAAAGCATTGCTTGCCAATCCTTCATTACAACTACTGAGAAGCCCTTGAGGAAATCCCCTAAACCAGCTCAGTGGCCAACAGATCAGACTGTGGTTACTGGGCAGCTTCTAGGTGTGTATGTAAGTGTGTGAGTCTGAACAGGGTCTGCCTGCATAAGAGAGCACTGCTCAGTGCTTCTCAGTGAAACTTCTCTGTCTAAATGAAAGTTTGAAAAAAGATTGTCTTCCAAAAAGTTTTGTCTCCTCTTGGATTTCTACTGAGTTTGGACAGTTTTCTAACACTCTGCACTCTTTGGTATATGCACCACATACCACCTCAGCCCTATGTCCCCATACTAACCCTGCTTGCCCTGCCGTGTTGCGATCAGTGGCCCCTGATGAGTGTCCTGGCCCAGGCTGAGTGTAATTACCAAACAGGAGGAACAAGTAGGCTAATTAACACATTAACAGGCAGCAGCCAGCCGACAAGAGCCTACAGCACCGCCAAGCAACGGTCTGACAACTACATCCCCCATCTGTCACCAGGCACATGCACCTGTATCTGTGCGTTTGTGTGTGTGCGCTTCACGGCTTATGACAGGGTCCACCCCTTCTGCACAGAGGAGACGATTAAAGATGTTGATGGAAAGCGATGAAGTTAAGTGCCTTTTACTCGTGAGAATGGTGGTACCCTCCCGATGCCTCCATCAGCCAGGTGGTCTGGCTCTATGCGCCTGGCCCAGTCATACTGAGCTGTGCCACGGCTGAGGAGAGGCAGACCATTTTCTGAAAGTATTTGTCTGTAGTTGGGTTTTGACCAAAATGGGATTTTGAGGGCGAAATAATGTTGCTGTTGAGTTTTATTTTCTCAAATTCTCAATAATAAACTTAATTCAGACCACAATGAAATACCAAAGCTGAAATTATTTTATGGTTGTCAGGTACGTCTGGGTGAGCCATATACAAAGGCAAAAGCATAAAAATAAAAGTGCCTTCATCAAGCTGGGGTTACTGTAGTAGTTGAGGACAACATTCAGTAACTCACATTTCTTTAGACAGTATTAATGATTTGTTACAACGAGAGTAACTGTGAGCATTTTGCTTTAAAACTTTAAACATTGTGCTGGTCAGTTTCTTTTATAATAAAGGAAGACCTTACTAACTGAAACTGGGGTGCAAATTTGACAAAGCGAACCCTGGTGTCATCCAGGCTTCATATAAAGGTCTCCTGGCTTCAAAGGGAGTGTGCACTTGATTGTTGTTATCTGACTATGTCACCAGATGCTCAATGGTGGTAGTGTCAGTGCCATTCTGCATTCACTGAATTAAAGGTCTGGCAGCCACATGTTTATCCTTTTCTCCCTGCCAGGTTCGGCCAGCTGGATGTTGCCAGTCACCACAGACCCTGAACGCACAGAAAAGATAATCAAATCACCAGTCATTTGGCTGGATCAACATGCTGTTGATGCAGAACAAAATGTTATCAACCAAATAAATACAAGAAGGCGAACGAGTGGAATAATTGGAAAGATCCCATGACCACAGAACCGCCATGTAAGAGTCGGTGCCTGGAAAAGTTGTGGGTGCAGGAACCTGGTGGAGGAGCTGGTAGTTGACTAGGATTTATTCTGTTCTTATCAAAATGAGTAAATGTTGACATGAAGCATCCAATAGCAACAGTAGCTACATTTACAGTAGTAACATTCTGTCATCACTGATCTAGTACGTTCACCATACTATGCCAGAAATTGCCCATTGTAGCCATTGTGCTTCTATAACCCCAGCTCTTCCTTCCAAGCAGCTAATGTGGAACACTGGTAGCTGGCACAGACACAGACAGCTCACCATTACCGTCACATTGCTCATTTGTTCAATTGGACGCACAAACACTGGATTGCCAACAATCATTTTGCTGCACAATAAGACTAAAAGTAAACACATAAGAGTCACTCAAAGGACTTGCAGCTCATATTTGTTTTGTTAGTCTGATGATTAGGACATTACGGCAATGATGGATAATGGGCAACTTTTGGTGCATTGCTCGTAGCTCATTTAGCATTCTGGGAAAGGCAGCTGGGGTGAAATCAGTGAATATAACATAATGGGCTGTATGAACAGTTTTGAGCCCATCTCCATCGCTTCTTGTTGACAGTGTGTGTCCTTGCCTGCAGGACAGAAAAAAGAGGTGGATATTCCACAAAGGTTGATGTTGTAGCACAGTTTTTTGTGAGTGCTGGATGGATTTAATGGGGTTTTTCTGCTCACCCCGTCTCATGTCTCATTCTCCTCCATCCACGCTCAGAGTCCAGGGTGCTGCTCTTGTTCTGTTGTCAAGACAACCGCACACAGTGGCTCTGCCTGTGAGTCCATTTGTCTGTCCGCCTGCGCCTGTCTGTCTGTCTTTATTTGTCTGGTACTTTTCAGATATCCAAGTACTTTGCAGACTGAAAGCAATATTTGGCAGCGGCATCAGCGTGACTGATCACAGAAAGGCTGCGTCTGACTGATAAACTGCTCAATTTGGAGGCTTGTGCTGATGCTTATATAAATAGAATATGTGGGCTTCTTTTTGTTCATAAGTTGCAAATGCTAACTCAAAGAGCAATTTTTTCCGTGACCCTGTTGTTGTCTAATCAGCGTCTTATTGTGTCTACGCCTTGGGTCTGCGGCATCACACTGTCTCAGCAAACAGCACGCTCTCCCCAGCGGCACAGCTATGCTTCATGTCCAATTGGTTTGATTTTCTCTCTGAAGGAATACAAGGCGCATCCTCCTCCCTCCCCACCTCCAAGCCCTCTGAAGTGTGGCGGATAGTCTTTTCACGCAGTGTAGACCCAGCACTCTTCTCATTCATCAGCTTGTGTATTTGCATTTTCAATTAATTGCCAGCGTCATGTGCGGCGACTCCGAAAGCAGGCCCAGCTTTGTGTGCTACCCTTAATTGCAATCATTACGCAACGCAAGTAACCCGCCTTTGAGTGTTCAATTGTACACTGGGTTTAATTATGGGAACGAAGTTAAAAGCATTACTCAACAGTCTAATAAACCAGATACCGAAGCCATTTTCTCTGGAACTGAATGAAATGATGGTTGAATACTGAACTGGTAATTACTCACAGTTGTGGTTGTTGATTTGCATAGCTGCATCATCTCAAAGAGGATGTGAGCATATTTGAAAACACAGACACTGTACCACTGATACGGTTTAAAGAAATATTGCACCATTTTGACAAATTAGCTTATTATGCCTCACAAAGAGTTGGAAGAGATTAATATCAATTTCATCACTGTGCAGCTGTGATGGTGGCTAGCTGTTTCCTTCTGCTTCCAGTCTTTGTGCTAAGCTAGGATAAACATGTCACATATTATATATATATATATATATATCTGTATTTAACACACGCAAAAATTTAAATAATAGTATTACCTTCTAATATGATCTTTAGTAGGACACCGAAAAAGTTTTAAAAATGTTGGTGTATTCCTTTAAACACAAACACAATCTAGGTCTCATATCCATGCAGACGCACATACCCACAGTCAGTCAGACAGACAGACACTCTTATTTATTCATATGCGTGCGGACACACTCTTCCTCACAAATAGATGTCACTTCTTGCATGTGAGTAGTTCGGAACAAAGAGGTGACACGATGCAGGGGGAAGGAAAAGAAAAAAAAAGCAATTATTCTGTGCGGGGCTCTGTACCTGGGGTTAGTGCCTCGCCTCTGGAGTAAATAAGTCACTGTGAGAGTGTGTGCTCACGTCGCAGATCTTAGGAAGACACACATAAATACGCATGCAAGTATGCACACACTTGTGCATATACTCCCAGGAGCAGGCACAGGCACACATATTCAATCTTACATCTTGCTACAAATGCAGAACACACACGCACTTCCCATCCTGCATCATGTCACAGAGACAGCCCCTGCGCATCACTAATGAAACTCTGTGTGTTGCATTCACGTTCGGCCACTGAGCCAATAACACAAAGGCTGCGGCAAACCCCCTTTACTCTCCAACTCCCTTCTTCTCACCCTTTCCACGTTTACTTCTCCTTCTTATTGCCTCGATCCCTCACTCCCACCTTCCAGAGCACTGATAAGAAATCATGAAAGAAGCAAGGACAATTTCACTTGAGAGAGAAAGAAAGACAGGGAGAAGAGGGAGCAATTGTGTACTTGTCAGCATACAACCAGAGTCTCTGATATAAATCTTAATATCCTATTTAAGGCTTTTCTTCATCACGGGCCCTGATTTATTAGCAGGACTTCCCCTTCAATTTATCAAAATAAACTATGAGCTCAGGGTTGTGGCCAGCAGGGCAAATTAAAGCAAACAACAGACTGAGGGGGAGGAGGGGGAGAGAGGACAGGGTTGTCATGGAGGGAGACATACACACATTCATTCATACGTCTCTCTTAGGCTTCCTTTCTTCACCTCTCTGCTCTCTCCATCTCCATCAGTGGCTCTGTGACAGCTAGTGTAAATGGCCGGGCTCCCAAAGAGCCAGGGGTTTTTAACCAACAGAGAGAGAGAGCGAGAGAGAAAGAGAGAGGGAGGGATAGTGGGGAAGCATAGATCCAAGACACCGGGGAGAGCTTTGTGTAAAAGCTGGATAAATTTGTTTAGGGATCTCCAGTGTATCAGCTGTGAGGAAGTGAAATCTGAAAACCACTCGATTAATTTGGTGTGTGCATTGCTGAGGAGGGTGTGTGTGTGTGTGTGAGTGACAGAGTGAGAGGGAGGCTATATTGTATTCGGTTACAGATATGAGTCCAATTTCTGTGTGCCCCAAATGCATGCTTGATTATGCACAAGTATGTGTTTGCATTTTACAATTAGAGAAATAGGGGTGCCCAAGTGTGTTTTGATTAAAGCAGTTTCCAACACTGATATTTTTCTTTTTTGTCACATTTTCTAGGAAATATTCATTGCTACCGTGTTTCGGATCACCACTTCCCAGAGATCACTTGTCTATTAAGCAGTAGGTCCACTACTGTGACATCCTTGATCTCCTGTTGATGAAGTTTGATTTTCTTCAAAAGGGACATATTTCTTAATTTAACATAGCACAATGTCTATCAGTGCTGTATCACCAGTGGTGGAGGAAGTATTAACATGTACTCAAGTAAAAGTAGCAATGCCACATTGTAAAAATACTCCATTACCAAGTAAGTTCCTTCATTCAGAATTTTGCTTACGTGAAAGTATTATCAGAAAATTGTAATTATCAAAAATAAAAGTACTCATTATGCAGAATGGCCCCTATATATTGATCTTTCCCTAATCTTAACCAATAAGGCAGAAACTGCTGATATGGGTTGTTGTTTGTTTTGGAGAAGTTGTGCAGCATTCTCATTCTTTCTGTTTAGAAAGCTTTTAAGCCTCTCTGATAGCCTATTTTGTGGTTATTTTGTAAAAAAAATAAGCCATTAAAATATAGCATTTGAATTAACTTATTAATGGCTGAATTACTGTATGCATTCCTGGGTCACCCCGGTAGCTCACCAGCTAGAGCATGTACCATTAAGATTGACTCCTTACAGCTGCCTGGGTTTGACTCTGACACAGGCCCTTTGCTGTATGTCATCCCCTCTCTCTTTCTTCAGCTGGCACTATATTATAAAGTCCAAAAATATCTTCTTTTTTTAATATATATTTACTAATAAAAATGTAACATGTTTTAACTGTACAATGTTGAGAAATTGGGGGGAGAAACTCTGGTGCTCGAGGGAAGTCTAATATCCTCACATCGACGAAAACCCAAACAACACATCTCTCAAAGCACATCGATACACTGTACAGCCAGGCATTTCCTCTGAGGAGGCCTGTGTGTGTGTGTGTGTGTGTGGAAAGAAAATGCACACACCGCACACAGAGCAGGTTGGTATGGTGGTATGGGGATTATGTGACAGGCAATGAAAGAGAGTGACAGAAAGTAGCAGGAGGAGACTGAGGGATGAGAGAGGGCTGTACAGAAGTGATACAGAGAGAAGGGCAGGAGATTGTACACACTGAAAAATAATGGGAGAGAGTGAAAGCATGGAATCCTGAGACTTACAATTGGATAGAGGGATGAGGGATAGAGGTGAGATCAGGACTTTCGTCAGGCAAGGGAGAAGCAGCAGAGTATTGATGTATGATCAGTTAAAGATTTTCCATTGTCTTGCACGAGGGAAGGTTACTAAATGCATTTTAAATGGATAAGGGAAATGTCTGCTCCATTTTTTAAAACTCTAATCGCATTCCTGATATAGTTCTTGTAGGGTCAATCATCTTTAATTTTCCCCCTTCTGGGACAGTTGTGATTTCATCCGACATGATTTCCCTGAGGGTAAGACACAGCATCGACTTAACCCACCGGTCAATAAGCCACAAGGTAACTGATCACCATCCACTAGTGAAAAGGCCAGATGAGGTCCGACTTTGTCACCCTTGACATTTTGCTCCTCTGACCCCGGGGTCTGGTCCGGCGGAGGCTGGCATGGGGACGCCAGATTAAATCAATAGCAGGGATGGCATGTAATTAAACAAGGGTTCCCCAGTCCTGAATGGCCAGACTTCCGGTCAATCAAACACTTTTGCTTCTGTACGGCATCATGCTTTTTTACGAGCTTGTTTGTTTTTATGACCAGTGACAGAGAAGGGATTTGAACAGAGTGGAACAATTATGTGACAGGAATAAACTCAGACATGTGATTTCTCCTCCTGCTGTTTGATGCTTATGTTTGTTTTTTTGTACTAATTAAGGATTCATTATACAACTTAAATAGCAATTAAACTCTCAACTATGATGTTGAGCTGAAGCAGTTGGAACCATGTCTGTATTAGCCGAGGGCATAGGTTTGATTTCAGAAGTGGAGAGGACACGTGAGGTCAGAGGTCCAGAGGGGGTTGAATCTATATAAATGTATGTCAACCTAGCAAATAGCATGTTGAAATTGGTTGTCGCACTTTTCATAATAATGTAGTATAGCCCAAAGATTTTAAATGTCAGATGTCAACAAAATCATGTTTTGTTTTCCCAGTGGAGACCTGATACTGGTATTTGCAGCTTTACCACAAAGAGCACTGTCCTTCATCTCTGATATTGAATTCTAGCATTCAACCATGAGGCTTGGGCAGCTTCTCAGGATACGTTTTTGGTGCCAACCTGGGTGATACCCTGCATCCCAGCTGAGACAGGCGGTAATTGAGGATCCTTTGCTCAGGTGATAAGTTGTGCCCAGGGAATGGCCTCACCATGTTCCTCTGCAAGGGAAATGCTTCAACTCCCACAAAAACATAGGGCATGGCTCCTTCAGCTTCTGGAAGAGGTGCATCTGATGGGAGCTCGGGGGCATCATGACGGAGGGCTTGCCATATGCTCCCTCATCAATCATCATGAAGTGATATCTGGCATTCACCATGACCAGTAGGACAATAGATAAGGAGCCTTTGTAATTGTGGAAATGGGAGCCACTATTCGCTGGGGCTTGGATGGTGACATGTTTCCTGTCAATTTTATTTCAAATTCCATAATTTCTGAAAGTCCTCTGCAATGGGCCTCCACTCCTCTCTTCCAAGAAATGGCATGTATTCCCCAACCAGACATGACCAGAGTGCCTCAAACACCTCATTCACAGTGCCCAACATGGTTGAGGATCCAACCCTGTAGCTGAATTCAAGCATTTTGCATGACTCTGCAGTGGCCAGAAATCTGTAATGTAAGAGGGAGCTATAGTTAGAATGCGTAGTGCTAGAGCTTACACTTTATTTCAGAATTTGCAGGCTAATCGTTAATGTATAGAACCAGGCCTGGGTAAACTAATATAATTGCAATTCTGATTTTCAACCTTTGAGTGCTAGATGTGTAGCTTCTTCAGCTTCTTCATCGTCAGCTTCTTTTTAACCCAGAAAAGTATTTTGATACTTCTCAAATATAAGTTCAATGTGCCTGGTACTAAATGACTTGACCCAAAACAAGCAATTGCAATTACTGGGTGTCTAAAGATCCCAGGCCAGGTCTGAAACAGGCCTTAGTAAGATATCATGGGTAATAATATATAGACTTGTTACATTGTAACATTAGGGGTGTATAAATTATATCTGAACGTGGATACAAGATCATTTGTGCAAAATTACAAAGTCTCGCATCAGCAGGACAAATAGACAACAGATTGTTAAACTGTTCCCGACTAAACCTAAAATAATCCCTGACCTGACCATCATCCAGGCGAAGCTCCTGGATGATGGTCTAGGTGAGCTAGGGGTACTCACCATGATTTCTCCTCTTTCTGAGAGTCTCATGTACCCACATGGATTTCAGTTTCCCTGTATCCAAACTATCTGAGAACAGAATCTTAACCTCCGTCAGAGCCAGAGCAAGTGGCCTCCGCCTGTCCAAAAAACACAGGAAGCTGCTCTTTTTTTAAATCGTAGGACAAATTGTAGCTCTGGCTGAACGGGGCCAAAACTGCAAAAAAAACATGGTGGATAAAACATGAATGTAGAAGTGGAAACTATGCACTTGTTCACAGATGACAGCAGGGTGAGTTGTGTTTAGAGATGCACTAACCGACTGAAAATGTACGC
The DNA here is from genome assembly GCA_036023855.1 of Gadopsis marmoratus. NCBI lineage: Eukaryota > Metazoa > Chordata > Actinopteri > Centrarchiformes > Percichthyidae > Gadopsis > Gadopsis marmoratus. The sequence continues at coordinate 5,500 of JAVQJF010096704.1, read as the reverse complement.
TTGGCTTACAATGGTAAATCACAGCAGACTGTTTTTTCTGCACGTTCCCTACTCCTATGAAGTTACTGTTTCTAGGCAGAATTATTTTCACACAGCCAGAGAGACCGGAGAGGGAACTCTTTCTGTTCCCTCTCCGGTCTTTCTTTTCCTCAAAGAAGCAGTTCGGTCCTTTCCCTTTTGTTCTCCTGATCTGGGGCCCAACCTTCCATCCTATCCTCCTCTTTCTCTTAGAGCATCTCTCCATTCATCTTTCTTTTACATCTGACTCATTGAGGTCTCCAGTGGGAGCAGAGAGGTGACAGGCGTGTGGCTGCCTGGCCCTGCTGTCTGCTTTTCTAATGAGTCTGAAACACAGGGGGTCAGCCTATTATGGAGATGAGGAGATCCAGGCAGGCCAAAAGGTGACAGACCTTGCTAATAGGGGCCCTCTCCGTTCCTCCTACCTCTCCTCTCCTAACATAGTTCCTTCTTCCTTTCTTCCATCTATAAGTCTTGTCTGTCTAATGAAGGGGCTCATATGCTAAACAGCAGCAGTTCATCTTTCTCTTCCCCATCATCCTTCTTTCCTTCTCCCTTTATCTTTTCATCCTGGAGGTTGTTTGAAGTTTCTCTCCCTCGTCGGTCAGTCAGTTCAGTCATCTCTCTCGGCCCAGGGCTCGCCGCACTATGTTTGTCTGCTCAGCCTCAGTGGGGTCTCTTTGTAGTCAGGCCCTGTGCTGGAACCCATAACTGCTTCCTCCAGTGGTGAAGTGTGTGCGTGTGCATGTATGTATTTGTGTGTACTGTATTTCTTCAGCCCCTCTTCAATCATATGCAGCCCTCCCTTCGCCTTCTCTGTGGCCAGGCCTCAGTCAGTCAGGTTGGCTTTGAAATGCAGCCAGAGCTGCACAGGGACGGCAGAAGACAGGGACACAGTGTTTCCTTCACTTTTAAAGATTTGTGTTTGAAGTGGGAGGTGGCGTACACACACACAAACACATATACAGCACATGTACACATGAGCAGTCTTTTTATCAGTTGTAGATAACCCGATACACATTCAGCCGTCCTGTCTACGCTCCCTCTACACATTTTTTAAATTTTTTTATTTTACAATGCAATCTACTTTATTTCTCATGGGGGCAAGATGGTGAATTAACCCTGGGTAAATACGTACCTGTGACTGTTTAATATTGAGTTGTAGCCTTGATGAATCCGTAGGGGTGTGTTCAATAGCCCCGGTGCAATGTGAAGCAGCGGGGTCACCCTCATTGGATAGCAGCTCATTACAAAGTAAAAAAAGGCTCAGAAACCTGCCTCGTTAGCGCTTTCTTCAACATTTGATCTTCTGGGGTCCTGCAGATGAATTCTGTTTTACTGTTTGCCAGTCAAAAGCTCGCCAAGTGCTTTTTGGTTGCTAGGTCAAATGGAATGATTAAACAGGAAGCTATTCATTGGTCAGATCAGGTGTTATGCAGATTACAGCTGTTGTGCTGTGCCAATGCCTGGCAAAGAGAAAGCTCCTACACCACACGTCGGGAATATTCTGAGATGGTTGTTGCTAGGGGAAATTTGGGAGGTAGGGGGGACTGAGAGCTGTAAGAAATACACCTGTATCTCTTTCAGCAGGCTTTGTGAATCACTTACATGCCAATTTTTGAAAGACTCAGAATACCCGAAGCTTCTTTTTCCCATATCCAATAAAACTCCATGCTCACTAAGGCTGCATACTGGACCAGAAAAATACTCTACAATGAAAGTATCGGTATTTGAGAATATTAATAATGAATAACAGTGACAAAAGGGATGTTAGCACTTCTGAGGCCATTCAAGTGTCAAATCAAATCACATGCTAGTTCAAATATTTGAGACAATTTATTGAAATTTTATTAATAAAATGCTCCAGGCTCCTGTAATTATCTGATTGCCAGTGCCTGAGGTTCCTGTCTCCGAGGGATATTTAGTGTCATAGCTGAACTCACAGTGAGAGGTGGTCGTGATGATTAGCCCCTGTTAGCGTCAGGTCTCATCCACTTCTCTGTGTTATCCCTTAGCATTAGTCTAATGGCCCAGGAAACACAGATAATGACTCTCAGCACAGATTAGCATCTGCCACTGCTGCGGCTGCCGCCGTACACACACACATATTGTGCTTGTGGACACTTGCAGAAAGCGACTATGCATTAACACATGATCACACATACACATAGATCGAAAGGGAGACACATATGTACAAATGGAGGCTGGAGAGAAAATGGCCTGCATGGTTTAGCGAAGGATCCCAGCTAGGAAAACCAACACTGATTCCCTTTCTATAGAAGCATGTACCCTCTTCCTCTTTCTTTGTTTCTTTGTCACTTCCATTGAACACCCCTTCGTCTCAAGTTAAAGTACATTTTGAAGTGAAAATCACTTTTCTTATCACTGAAATGTTATACACACATCCAGAACTTCCTCTAAATTGATTTCCACTGGAAGTTCTGCTGCTGCTGTGAATGAGAGCAATACAGCAAGCTGCTACACACAAGCAGAAAAACCAAAATATATAGTGTGTGAGTGCTTAGAGGAGGCCCAAGGCTTTGTCTGTGATGTGTTTTCTTAAGAGGGAGTCATGCATTTGCAATGCAAATTAGCGTGTATGTGTCTGTCTGTTTCTAAACGCTTCTCTGCCACTGTGTGTGCATGACTGTTTACAGCCATATCATGTGTGTATCTGCCTTGTGAATGTATGTGTGAATGCAGGCCTTTGCGAGTGAGCTGGAGGGAGGAGGCTGTGCCGTCTGAAGTCTAGTCGTCTATAAAGAGGCCTCTTCACGTGCTGCGCTCTGGTGATAGATGGTCACTTACGCAGCAGCTGACATCCAATCTGGCATCAGCGATTATAAAGCCCTCACTTCTTGATGTGGTCCTCTGTAACCACCGGAACCCCCCACCCTCTGCTCAAACACAGAAATCCCATTTTGTGTCACAGGGCAGCGAAACGAGGTTGTGTCTGGGTGCATGTGTGTGTTTTTTGGCATGTCTGGGGTTGTTTGATCAGAGTGTGTCTGCATGTGTGAGGGTGAACGACAGACAGTCCACAGTGTGAATGCATACGCGCCGTTGTTTATCCTTTCACAGTGATTTTTTTTTTCTTAAATGGTTTGTGTAATTCTCCTCTCATCCACTCTAAGCTAAATGATAATGAATATGAAGCCGGTAAGTGGCCCTGCTTGACCACCTCCACTTTTTTGTCTGTTTCCACAACAAGAGTTCTGCTGATCTGGTGGGTGGTTTCTCTCTGTTTCAGTTTCTAAACTGAACAAAGTCCCCACTTGTTCAGGCTTTATTCTCTCCTTTGCTTCTTCTTTTGCTTTACTTTTATCCCCCTTCTTGCTGCCATACACCTCAGTCTCTCCATTTCTACTCTCCCTTCAGTTATCTCTTCTCACCTGATCTGTCCTGTAGTGTCTTGGTCACTAACTATCCCTCTGTGTTACTGAACCCGCAGCTGTGATCAAGACATGATCAAGGCACATGCTCACACTGGGTTGGCGTTCACCGGGGAACTGTAAGCCCAGCATGGAGACTCCTTTTGAGACAACTATACAGAACTACATACTGGCTGTGTGATTAGACAGTGCCACAGGGTGCTGTATGCCCGGATGTATGACTGAGTGTATATACAGTATGTGTTTGATATGGTGCCTTCGTAAGCCTGTATCCTCTGTGTTTTTGTTTTAGCCCCTTGCAACACCAATCTCACTTGATCCCGAGGGAGCCTGGTGAACCTTTTAACAAGCCTCTGCTCACACAGAACAAATAGCTCCAGCATGAGGCATTATACAAGAACGCCAGCTCATACCCCCAAAGCCTGGCACTGCGCCTTCTCGGACCAGTCACGTATGACTTTACGTGGCTGTGTGTGTGTGTAGTTCCATTAGTACACTTCCTCTACTAAAACATATGTTTGACACAAAATCATTGTCAGTGAAAACTAGACTGTACTTAAAAGTCCACTAATCATTCTATTTTAATATTAACAAAGGATTAAATCATGTGATGTCAAAGTGGTCACTCTTAATGATAAACCCACTCAGCTGTGCAGTTGCACTCAGATCTAGGGAGCCTTTTAGTCCATTTTGCATCTTTGTTTTTGCTTTCAGTCTCACAGCTGTCATCCTGACATCCTCATTTCCAGCTGTAGAGGACATCTGTTTTCAGTTAAAAAGTTTATAATTAACCCATTTGTACGCTACCTGCCCAGCACCAAATGACAGACAAAGTTAGCAACCAGCTGGTGAACATTTAGCAGCTGACGAGCCAAAAATATCCCAGAGTTGGCAGAGACCAAAACGGGGCTAAAAGGAAAGTCAGTAGTTGATTTAGGTGGCCGGAAACACAATCTCCAAATTAATGCTATTTTTGCTTTGTGTCTGCTGGACATGACAAACATAGTTTGCAAAAACATTAGCCACAACAATTTTAAATGGTGATAAATGTTCTGTTTTCAGCTTGTTCCACTGCCCCCAAGTGGCCAAAAACCATTAAATGCAGCTTTAAGTCTCATATACTGTATATATAGGCAAATAGACAAACTAGATTTGTGAATAACATGGATATTGGAGATTATACAAATGCCTGTATGGCTAATAAACATGACGTTTTTCACCTTAAGTGCTATTTATAAAAGGCTAGTCGTAGTTAGGTTTACTAACTGTTAAAATGTGCTTTTGGTGGTGCCAAATAATTTTGTATAATGTTTCAATTCAGTTGTGTTGATGTTTATTATCCTACTGATTAGTGACATTAGTCAAGTCAGGTCAACTCAATGTTATATACAGTATCACAAATGACAAATTGGCCACAGAGCTTTGCAATCTCTACAGCATACAACACCCGCTATCATTAGAATTAACATCAGGCAAGAGATGTTTTATAGTGACATAAGAATAGTAAAATTACACTATGGAGGAAGAGAATGACAATATTAGGTAGGTAAATAGTGGTAAATTAGGTAAATAGATAGTGAACATGAGGAATATGAATCTGGGAAGACATTGAGCAACTTCCAGGTGCCACCAGACACAGTGTGTCTGGACGAAGACCCGGATCATATATGTCTGAAATAAGATTTTAAATGTGTTTGGTGGGTCTGTGTGTGTGTCTCTTTTTTGTGTGCGTGTAGCTGCATGACCTATTCTGTATTCTGTGTGCCTCTGTCTGTTACTGATTTCTCAAACTCCTGGTGTCTCTCTATTTCAGACTTGTCCAATCTCTGTTTTCCTCTGTGGGGTTCTGATTACAGCATACCAGAAACAGACATATCCGTGCTACATAATACTCTACAAGGTCCAAAATATGTCTTGCCACAAAGCTGAACATGACTGCTAATGGAAGGACTTCATGCAATTTCAGCAGAAGCATAAAAATGGCTTTTCCAGTCCCGGGGGGGGGGGGGGGGGGGGGGGGGGGGGGGGGGGGGGGGGGGGGGGGGGGGGGGGGGGGGGGGGGGGGGGGGGGGGGGGGGGGGGGGGGGGGG